>JAOSBO010000004.1:1456016-1471004 GCA_027563915.1 Erythroxylum rotundifolium
AAGGTTCTTTCTGTTAGTTTTTGTCCCTTTCTAGCAATACACAGTCATTTAATTTTAGTCAGATTACGAGGCGCAATCTTTTTCCTATTTTTCTTTAGTTTGGAATCACTTAAAATTCCTGGCACGCTCGCAAACCGCAAATTACCACAAAGGGCTACGTGTTTTCCTCTACTCAATTAAAGGCTAAATATAATCATTCCTCATGAAGCTTGGATGGTGTCTATTAACAAATGATTCTACACTTTGGGTGCAAGTTTCGCGTGGGAAATATAGATTGGACTTATCTAACCTTCCTGACAGGTTACCGCATAAGAATGGATCAGTAATTTGGCGAGGAACATGTGATGTTTGGATGCTTTTATTACAGGGAGTTAACTAGTCAATTGGAGATGGGACTTAAGTAAGATTTTGGACTGACCCTTGGGTGAGATCTAGTGTCTTGCTTGTCGATTTCGCACTTCACACGATCCCTACTCGTTGGATTGATGAACCAGTGGCAACCTATGTTACAAGCTTGGGTTGTTGGGATTGGCGTTGACTCCAGTGGTATCTTCCGGCGTCTTTATGTCTTGCTATTGCAGCTATTCATCCACCTTCTTTATAATTGGGTTCAGTTACATGAAGTGGAGTTTTGGGAACAAGGGTCATTTCTCTTCTTCTTTAGCTTATTCAATGTTGCGTGGAAATCCAAATCCCACTCCTCACGATTCTTTGTGGCAAGTTATTTGGAATTGGCAAGGACAGCAACGAGTGCGAACTTTCTTATGGTTGGTGGGTCATGTTGCATTACTTACTGTTTGGCCTTTATTTGACTAAAGGACAACACGTAGCCCTTTATTCAGTTTGCGAATGAATTTCAAGCGTGCCAGGAAATTAAAATGTTTCCAAACTAAGAAAATAGGAAAAAAGATTGTTACGCCTCGTAATCTGACTAAAAACCAAAAACGACTGTGTATTGCTAGAAAAGGGACAAAAATCTAACATAAAGTAATTTGCTTCATTGTTAAACAATTCGGTAAAAACACAATGACTAAAAATTTGAAAAATAGCTGATGACAATTGCAAAAGAAAAAGACTAAGCTAAGGAAAAAATAAAAGGCTGCTGAAAATAATAAGCTAAAGAATTCAAAGATTTGTTGGGGTGTCAGGCTTTTGATATGTCAGAGGTTGGATCCTTTTTTTCTTCTTCAAAGCTCCTATTTATAGCCAAAGATGTTGAGTGTCCCACTCCAATTCAAACTTGTAATCCTGATAAAATTCTATCTTACTAGATAAAGATAAAGTTTAAATGAACCTCATCTTATCTGATAGAGATAGAGTTGGGCTGGTGTCCATCATCTTATCCTCTTATCTCCTCTTTAAATTTGGACTCCTAGACTCCCAATCCAACTCCAACTCTATTACGTCCCTCTTTGCTGGACACCGAACTCTAATGGGCCAAGGCCAGTGTCTAGACTTTGAATCATGGAATTTTTTTGGGTTTCGGGTTTTCGGTCCAAAATAGTAAAAATGGGTCGAACCCATTTTTCGGTGTAAACATTTGCCCCCTGCACCATTGAGCTTAGAAGTATAAGCCCTATGGTGGTCTTTAAACATCTGGTTATATCCTTTGGACATTTTGCCTATTTCAATTCCTCACGAGGTTATACCCAAAGGTCCTCCACCTATGACTGGTAATAACTCTAATAATCCCCCATACTGGCCATCCGAACATAAATCATTGAATGGACATGGACATCAAAATTTCAAAAGACTTTCTGACAAATACCGCGCCAAACAGCCAGCCCGAGGCAGACCCATTCGCTGCTCCCTTTTAAAACATAACCTCTTCAGCTCTCAAAAGACTCTAGTGTCGTCAATATATAAAGGCTGCTCCTCGTTCTCTATTAACCACCCAAAGAGATGGTTTTCAAAAATTGCCCCAAAGCTTCTTCTCCTCTTCTACTCACGCTTCTACCGCTCTGCCGTCGTCACTATCGTCGCGCCATATCTCAGTGCTCTGCCTTTTAACACCATTGAAGCCCACTCGTCTGAAATCGTTCCGTTGCCATCAACACCCATTGGTACGCCTACGCTCCCTTCTCCTCTTTTGCATTCCTACGACTTTTGTTAATTCCCATAAACCATGTCAATACCATCATTTTTCTTCTTTCTACCGTCGAAAGCTCCACAAATCGCTCAACAGAATGTCAGGCATGAATCTTCTCGAACTCCATCATTTCAATTTTGGGTCACTATTGTATTTCCAGTAACCTTGAGAGTTCCCAGTGACCTCTGAGGTTTTGGGTGTCTCTGAAATTTGAAGTTTAGGTGTTAGTTACTTGTTTAGTGTAGTGGGTACTGAGGTGTGTTTTAGGAGTGTATTTGCTTACAAGTAATTTTGGGAACTCCCATTTGCAGGGGAAACTCTGCCAAAATTTTCTTCAGATACTGACCTTCCATTTCTGTATTGCAGACCCAGAAATCCCTCTAGCTCTCCCTGCCTCTACAGCCTTGGTCACCAAACAGGTATAGACCCCTCTTTTGCGTCTCTTTGTCCTTCGAAACTTCCTTCAATCTAAACATCTTTATTATTATTCAGAGTAACTCTCAATAATGCCTAACTATTTCTCCATCCTCCCCAACTCCTCCGGGCGTGCCTTTTCCGCTTCTTAAGGGAGAAACCCTTCTCCTCCATCGCGATTCCTTCACCGCACTTGGTGAACAAAGGACGTGGATTCCCAATGCTTCGGAATACGGAGCTTGGGTGGCTAGCTTGCGGCCACACTTCGAAAATCGCTGGAAGCAAACTAGTGTAGCTGACCTTATTGAGCTGTCTCTACACCAGTAGTATTTTGACAGGGACCTGATCATGGGAGCCCTGCGCTTTTGGAGCCGCGGCTGCAATTCTTTCTTCTTTTCACATGATTCGATGTCAGTGACTTTGCGGGACGTAGTGGCGATTACTGGCCTCTTTTTACGGGGAGAGGAGGCTGCTTCTGCTGTTTTCCTAGAGGAAGACAGCTCTTTGGAGGATGCATTGGTTTTGCTGCCTGCTACCTCTTCCTTCAGTGGAGTGAATGTCTCTTAACTTGTTACTGCCTGCTTCCCCTTTGTTTTTCAGCATTTCTAACCACTCGCTTTCCTTTCTTGCAGGTGGTAAGGCAAGCCAAAGACTTGGACCTGCCAAGTCAAAACTTGGCTCTAATGTGGTACTTGGTTTCCAAGTACATTATTTGTTCCCCAGCCGGAAGGCTTACCAAGGAGACCAAGAACTTGGCCCTTGCACTCCACCAGGGTTAGCAGGTCTCCCTAGCCAGCATTTTCCTTGGTCACTGTTATCGAGGACTATATGTGGTCGTCAGCTCGGAGCCCTTCAAGGAGCTACCTCCATCTGCTTCGTTTCTCCAACTGTGGCTCCTTCTATACTTCCCAGCTCTGCGCTCTTCAGCTTCGATTTGGAGAAATGAAGTTGCCCCTGGGTTTGTAGCTTCTTACTGCCCCTGCCCCTACCCCTGCCCCTTACCTCAGGAAGAGGTAGTAAGGTATTTTCTGAACTTGAGGGGACAGGGTGCCCCTCCTATGTTTCTTTTTGAATGCAGTGAGGAATGGGATGTCCTTCCGGTGCATTTACAATGGTATGTGTCTGGCATGCTCGAGGAGCATGAAAGAGATTGTCGTCTGGTTTGTGAGGCTTGACATCTTTTAAGTGGGACCTCTACCATGCTGAAGGGAGGTGGCAAGCAGTTGGGAGTCTGCTGTGAAATTTATATGTCGCAACTGTGGTGTCGTCAGTTTGGTTTGACGCAGGGCTGTCCGAACGCTACCTAGCGTCTCTTTAAGCCGGATGGTAGTAGGGTCTCTTTATTAGAGGCCAAAATTAAAGAGTTCATCGAGAGGCGCCAGGAGAAGCAGTCGGATACTGGGATCAAGCCGATTATCTGTGTTGAGAGACATTCGACCTCGATGACCAACTCCTTTTATTCCTGGTGGCAGAATGTTTCTTAGACCTTAATTCTTTCTATGCCTGCTCAAGGTATGTCCGGTAATTTTCTGACCTTTTTTTCCATTTACCCAAGACTTTATGCTGCTACTTAACCCTTTCTTTTGCTAACCCTTTCTTTTGCTTTCAAGTGTTCTCTCTCCCTCAGCTTCCAGAGGAAAATTGTCTACTGCATCCGCCAAAAGCAAGGTCCGCAAGGCTGATCAAGATATCCACCCTTTTTCTCCATCTCTTCCTTTCTCTATTTCTCCCTAATTTTATTTTTGGTTTGTAGCTCCCTCAGGTGAAAAAACACCTAAGCAACCTAAAATCTCCTCCAGTGTCAAAGCTAAAAAGACACTGGACAAAAAGCAAATTGTTTCCGCTGGTTCTTGTAGGTCTGGAAGGTTAGCTACTCAGCCAAAATTTAGGGCGGTCACTGGTACCCTGGAGATCACCAATGATGAAGGTTCAGAGGGGGTAGGTGAAGAGGAGGAAGTCCTGAGCTTCCATGAGGTCACCCGGGTTTGGAAGTTACTGGTGGCGAACAAGACACCGAACCTATGGTCACTGAGGACATCATGGGCACCAGAACTCCCAGTAACTAGGCTTCTTCTCCCACGATGATATAGACTTTGCCTTGCCAGCCTCCTTCTTCCTTTATGATGATACATCCTTACTGACTTGTCTTTATTCTTCGCAGGCTCTGGTGTCCATTAGTGTCGCAGTGGAGGAAGAGCTCTCTTGGGAGGACCCCTTGGCTGCAATGGACTTAAGTGTCTTCGATCCTCCTTCTGCTGTCCCCATTGTGTCTCCAGAGGACGCAGCTGTCACTAAGGAAAAGGTGAGGGCTTTCTTCTCTTCTGATTTTGATTCATTAGATGAAGCTACTGTAAAAGAGTCACTCCAAGCTATGGAGGTTCTGCTGTCCTCGGATCTCTTGGCTACTGAGAAGGTGGTGATGAATTCTTTGAAAGGCCGAATTAGTAGCTTGAAGGCCTAATTTTTAGCCTGCTCCAGCTAGAGGGAAGATGTCAATCGCCAAATGAGTCATTTCCAGGCTCTGAACACTTCCTACGGCCTTCAGAAGAAAGCAGTGGAAACCCTTGCTGAAGACATCAAGCAATCTAAACTGGCGGCCGACAATCACATCGCTCAAATAAAAGCTTGGGAGGAAGAGATTGTAGAACTTCAAGGAAAGGTTGCTGCTGCTCTGCAAGAAGTGTCTGGGCATTAGGTCTCCTTGGTGGGTAAGAAGGAAGCCTTAAGGGTGCAGAAGCAGGAGGCCACCGAAAGTGTTGAGGAGCTGAAAAAGCTCTATCCTTCCATTGTGGCTTGTTCTTCTAATCTGAGGGGAGCTGAACGAACAATTCATGACTGCCTAGTTCAGTGGGACGAGATCCACCATACCCAATATTCCTTTCTGTAACCTTTGTGGATTGCACGTGTAGCTTGCTTTAGAAGCGGCTTATTTTTGGAACGATTTTTACATTTGGCCTCGTAATATTTGAACTTGGATTTGCTATGAATGAATGACGAGCCAAACTTTTATTTCGTTTATTTATGCTAAACCGATTACTCTTACACAAATTTGGGCAGCCTACTTCACAAAATTTTATCAATGGCTGCCCTTTGATGCGAGCATTTAAACCCTACTCTTTTGTAATATTTTCCCACATGGTGGGATAATATCTCTTCAAGTATTTGCCGTTGATGTACTTACTATAAGTTTCTTTGGATAGACTTGATAACCAGTAGGCGTTCCCAGGTAACACCTTGTAAACTTTGAATGACCCTTCCCTGTTCGCTGACCATTTCCTGTACACCCAATCTTTGCTTCCAATAGGTAGTACCAACTTCTAGACCAAATCACCTTCATCAAAATCTTTCCTTCTTACTTTCTTATTGTAGGCTCTAGTCATCTTCTTTTTCTATAGAAACCATCTTATTGAGGGCATCCATCCTCACATGGTCCAACTCCTCTAGCCCCATCATCATGGCTTGTGGGTAATCCTCTGGTGTCAAATTATTTTGCCATGCAACCCTTAAAGAGGGCACCACTACTTCCATAGGTAATACAGCATCATGTCCGAAAGTCAATGAAAATGGGTTCACCTAAGTCGTGCTTCGTTTCGATGTCCTGTATGCCCATAGAGTATCGGAGAGAAGGTTGTGTCAGTCCCTAGGATTGTCCTCCATCATTTTCTGTAGAATGTTGATTATGACTTTTTTGAGGCCTCGGCTTGTCTATTTGCATGAGGATAATAAGGACTTGACCTTAGTAATTTAATATCGTAATCCTCTGCGAATTCCCTGACTAATTATCTAGTGAACATTGTCCCTTGGTCAGTGGTAATTGACTCAGGAATCCCAAACCTATGGATCAAATTTTCTTTAATAAATTAAATGACTTCTTTCTGCTCGATTTTCTTCATTGATAGGGCCTCCACCCACTTGGTGAAGAAATCCGTAGCCACTATGATGAAAGAATGGCCTTTAGTTGACGTTGGATAAATTTTTTCAATCAAGTCATGGCCCACCCACGAAAAGGCCAAGGCTTGATTATACTTGTCAATTCTGCAACTGGTAGTCTCTGGATTTTCCCGTGTCTCTGACACTGCTTACAGCCCTTAGCATACCTGAAACAGTCATCGAATTATGCGAGGCCAGTAGTAACCATGCCTACGAATCAACCAACGCATTTTCTCTCTGGATTGATGAGCGCCGCACACACCTTCATGCACTTGTTTCAAGACTTTCATTGACTTCACCGGGCCTAAACATCTAACGAGGAGGTCATCGGCACTTTTCCTGTATAGAGTGCCTTCCACTAGAAGATAATTCAGTTCCTACATCTTGATTCTATAGGGTGTCCTTCCTTTTGGATTTTCCAAGTATTCTCTAATAGAGCTCCTCCAGTCACCAGCACACTCTACATTGGTGTTAAACACCTCCAATGGAATCCCTC
The DNA here is from genome assembly GCA_027563915.1 of Erythroxylum rotundifolium. Classification (NCBI taxonomy): domain Eukaryota; kingdom Viridiplantae; phylum Streptophyta; class Magnoliopsida; order Malpighiales; family Erythroxylaceae; genus Erythroxylum; species Erythroxylum rotundifolium. Next base: position 1,462,946 of record JAOSBO010000004.1, read on the forward strand.
GACCTTCGATGGAAGGATGATTTTCTTCTGAATGAGGACGAATTTATGCATCAACTCATCGGACATCTTTACTCCAGAGACCACCCTAGCCATCGAATCTGCCTCCCAATTGTCTTCTCGTGGAACGTAGAATAAATCCACGCATTCAAAATTGTCTAACAACTAAACCGCAGCAGCAAAGTACGGTGCCAGAGAAAAAATACTACACTTATATTCACCATTTAATTGTTTGATGACCAGCTGCAAATCCCTATACTGGCACCGAATTCTTTGAGGATCTCCAACCCAATTATTAGAGCTTCATACTCAACTTGATTGTTAGTGCATGGAAAGTTGAGATTGAAAGAGAGCGTAGTTTTGATACCTACTGAGGATATGATAATGACTCCTGCCCTAGCGGCATCAGTTGTGCTGGATCCATCAAACTTCAAGACCCACGGGGCTCTTTCTAAATAGAACGCGTTCAGGTCAGGCTCCTCAACGTCGGGGACTTCTACACTCGGATGGTCAGCCAAAAAATTGGCGATAGCTAACCCTTTCACGGACCTCTGAGGTAGGAATTGGAGAGTAAATTAGGCTAAAGCAATAGCCCATTTTCCTATCCTTCCAGTAATAATCGGTCTTGTCAACATGTAATTGATCACATCAATGTTGAACACCACAAACACCAAATTTCCCATCACGTAGTGCCTTAACTTAGTACACACGAAGTATAAAGCTAGACACACTTTTTCAATCGGGGAATATCTAACTTCAATATCCTTGAGGTTCCTACTCAAATAGTAAATAGCCTGCTCATTACCTTTAGTGTTGTTTCGAGCTAAAACGCATCTGATTGAGGTTTCTGATGTTGCTAAGTCTAAACGAAGGGGATGGTCTTTCCTTGGTGACATAAGCACTGGTGGTGAAGACAAATATTCCTTTATCTTATCAAATGCTTGCTGGTGTCTGGGCTCCCATAGAAATTCTTCTTCTTTCTTTAGTTTGAGCTGTTCCGAAAAGACCTTTGTCTTGCCTGCTAAGTTAGAGATAAACCTCCTTAGGTAATTAATCTGACCCAGGAACCTTTGTAGCTCTTTTTTGTTTTTAGGAGGCTCTGCCTGCACAATCACTTTAGCCTTATTGTCATCCACCTCCACTCCCCTTTAATGGACCAGGAGTTTGAGAAAATTTCCAGCTCTTACTCCAAAGGCACACTTTAGTGGATTGAGCTTGAGCTGGTGTCTCCTCAATCTCTCAAATCCCTGCCTGAGATGCTCTACATGGTCACCATATTTTTTAAACTTGATAACCACGTCATCGATATATACTTCGACAATTTTCCCAATAATATCATGGAAAATGAGGTTCATGGCTCTTTGGTAAGTAGCTCTAGCGTTCTTTAGCCCGAAAGGCATCATAACCCATTCGAATGTTCCAATTGCCTCTGGACACCGGAACGTTGTCTTATGGATATCATCCTCGGCAATTTTGATTTGATTATAACTAGCAAAACAATCCCAAAATGTTAATATTTTATGGTTGGTCGTGGCATTAATAAGCATGTCACTAATCGGCATTACATACACATCCTTGGATGTGGCGACATTTAAGTCCCGAAAATCTACACACACTCTTATTTTTCCCGTTCTTCTTGACTATGGGGATTATATTTGCCAGCTACTCATTATACTTAGCTGGTCTAATAAAGCCTACTTTGAGAAGCCTCTCTATTTCTTCTTTCACCTTCATTTCGACTTCCTTGGACATCCTCTTGGGTGGCTGTTGAAAAGGACAAAATTCAGGCTTGATGGGCAGTCTGTGTTCTACTAAATTCCGACTTAACCCTGTCATATCCTTGTAATCCTATGCAAAACAGTCTTTATACACATGAAGCAGCTTGATTATCTCCTCGCGTAGCTCCTTACTAACAAGGCCACTGATGTATGTCACTTTAGGATCCTCGGTAGTATTCAAGTTGATTTCTTCCAAAGGGTCCTTCACTTGGAGTCTCTCATCTTCCATTTTAGGTGGCGCGACTTGTAGCTCCTCTATATTTATTTCATCTCTTACTATTTCTGGGATTTCTCCTTCGTACACTAACTCTGTCCCGAACATCTCGATTTCGTGGTTGACCACTAGTTGTTTCTTGGTCTGCTACAAAATTGCTTCCTGGGTGACCCTTGCAACCACTGGCCACCCATCTTTATTTCCTTGGGCTATCATTAGCCTAACTAGCCAGCATCTTCTTCCATCGGCCTACAAGGCCTGATGCTTTTGTCCTTCTCACTAGTACCACTTGTTTGGAGTAGCAAATGCTTGCCTTTGGCGAACTTCATCAGCATAGGTCTACCTTCTTTGTCCGCTCCTTCGAAGGTAATTGGTGTGATTTCTCCGTAGTAATAGCAAGCATCCACCAAATTGACTTCAGCACTGAAAGGATTATTGTCTGCCTTAACCATCTCCACGTTGTCACCATGCCAGAACAATAAGAAATGGTGAAGAGAAGACGGAACACACATGTTTGCGTGAATCCAGTCTCTGCCCAGAAGCAACTTATAACTCGTGTTGGTGTTGATTACGAAGAAAGCAGATACACACGTCTTATTCCCCACCATGATTTGTAGTGAAACTACTCCCAAAGTCCTCGCTATGTCCCCGATTACCACAGTCACCACTATGTCTGCAGCAATGGTGTCCTCTTCTCTTTTCCCAAGTCCTAATAGCACTTTCAAGGAAATCACGTTTACAGCTGCTCCATTGTCCACCAAAACTCTGTTCAGTGGCTTTCCATTGATGCAAGCCCGTATGTACAGTGGTTTAGTATGATTCACTATCAACGGCTTATCGAACGTCAGAGCTTTGCTCTCCTCGGTGTCCTGCATTTTCTCTTAGAACTTCTCCATTGGACTTTGTTCTTCTTCTGCGGCTGACACTTTCTCTTCATCTCTCGGCCTGTCTTTCGCCTCATCATCAAGATCGACCTGGCAAAAAATAGCTAGTAGTAACACCAAAGCGACTCCCAAGTAATAAATAGGGACCTCACCAACATTAAAGTAGTTATCTTCCTGGTCTTCAATATCACCATCCTCGGTTGCCTTTCTTCTAAATTTGTTCCTTTGAATCTCTCCTTCACAGTGCTCCACCATCTACTTGGTCATGTTGATTAACTCCTTACCTTTGTTAAGCAACTTTTATTTATCCACCAAGTGAACCATGGTCTACATCTGAAGTTTCGCCTCCAGTTCTTCTTTTTCCCGGAATAGTCTCTCGACCAATTTCTTGCGCTGTAACCTTCTTTTCTTTGTTTTAGCGTTTTTCTGAGTGGTAGTAAGGGTTTCCTTTTTATCCTTCCTTCTGCTTTCCACCCGAATCTACTCTCCAGCTTTCTTAGGCATCGGTGGCTTGACAAATTTCAGGTGACCGCCAGTGTTGATGGCTACCTGGTCACCGGCTTCATTTTTACTTCCGATGACCCGACTACCGATCCTTTCCAGTGCACTGATTCTCCCTTTCCCTTTAGAAGAAACAGTGAAGCCGTCTTTCCTTTTCCACATGTTCCACTTTTTAGACCTTCACACTTGATTTGTATGCTCTTGCCTCCTCTTTTGGTTGAGCCAACTTCTTATATCAATACTTGCTACGTTCACTGACCCCACCGGGAATGGATTCTTGTCAATGAGCATTGCCTCTTCTAGGAACTTGAGGATCTTTCTATTGATGCGATCTTGAATCACGTTCTTGAAGGCCCATCACATGTTGGTAGAATGAGTCCACGCATTATGGTATTTGCAATAGTCTTTAGCCTTTATCTCCTCCTTAGTGGGCAAAACGTGGTCTTCCGGTAAGGAAATAAAGTCAATTTTCATAAGATAATCAAAATTTTCTGATGTCTTACTTATATTGAAAGTGCATCTGTTCCTCCTCTTGTCGTTGTTTTGTTGTACTTCAGGGGACATCTTTGCCAAGTGGGGCCATACTATGCTTCCAGTATCAGATACGGTAGCTATAGCAACTTCTACTTCAGCGTTATGGACTTCCTTGAAATAGGTCCCCATGGCCTGCTTTTTGAGCTTGTGGTCTTCTTTAAGTAGCTCCTCGTATTCTGTCACCTTCATAGTCAACTCGAGAAAGTCTCTAAAGTCCATCCCTTGAAACTTTTTCCTCAGCTCCAAGTCCAAACCCTTTTGCGCCATCTTCACAAACTCAGTCTTTGGAATATTGATTCTACACTTGTTTCTCATCCTTTTGAACCTAGCAATGAAGTCATCCGCCCTTTCTCCAGCACGCTGAGTCAATCTAGACAAATCTGCGATATTGACTTCGGGTTCACTTTTATAGAACTGGGCATAGAAAACTCTTGTCATATCCGCCCAACCAAACACGGAGTCCCTTGGCAGTGATATGTACCAAGAGAAAGCGGCACCAGTTAGCTAATTCGGGAACAACTTCAACAGTAGATACTGGTAGTTGTCATAGCTAGAAAATTCCGAGCACTGAGTGGTGAACCTCGCTATATGCTCAATAGTAGACTGTTCGTCTTCTTCAGAAAACAACGTGAAATTTGGGATTTTCACACCCCTGGGAAAGGCTGCTCTGTCTATGAATTCAGGATAAGGTTTTCTAAACTCAGGTTGGACAATCTAATTGAATCCGGGGCCATATAATTATTGGGCGATCTCGCGAAGTGCATCCCTGGTAACATGTTCGATTGCCTGAGTGTTTTGCCCGTGCATTGCTTGGCCCATGGTCACCGGCTGCTGAACAGCTTGGTGATTTGTACTCCTTGGGAGTGCCTGCATCTGGTTGGTCACCAGACTCCCATTGCCCCCTAAGCTCATTCCCTCTTCATAGAGGTGAGGTTGAGTTGCTGGACCAGTGTGGCTGTGAAACTAGATAAGGGTCTTGTGGTTGATGGACATCGGAGGCATGGTAGCACTCAGTGTCTCATCCCTTCTGTGCGGTGGCTGGTAAGTGGTCACCAATTGTTTCTCCTTGTTAGGGCTGTCAATCCTGGCAAACTGTCCCCCAAGCGCCTTCACGGGAGAAGTTTCTCCCAACTTGGCCGCCTTGGCTGGCGACCCTTCACCTCCAGTTGGAGTGACTGTAGACGCCACTAGCTGATTTTCCACGGCCACTGGTAACTTACTAGCCTGCGATTCAGCTTGGCGCAACGTCTTACTTGATTTTCCTTCGCCTATGCCTTTGTCTTTCTCTGGCATGGCAGATCAAGTGACCACAGCCAAAATCTCCTTTTGATTACTCCCTAAAGTGCTCAAGAGAGTGCCCGTTTTAGCTGTTAATTTCTCTATGGCCTCAAGAACCTTTGTTAACAGGATCTCAATGTTGCTTGCTTAACTCAAGGGGTTGCGGTTGGTCTTCTTGCGTTGCTATTGCAACGTTTTCCATATCATCGTCTCCACCGAGGGAATTTTAGTGCTCTTACTAGATCTTGTTTTCGCCATTGCGTGGGTCCCATCGGACGTGCCTAAAATATGTTTGGCCTTTATTTGACTAAAGGACAACACGTAGCCCTTTGTTCAGTTTACGAATGAATTTCGAGCGTGCCAGGAAATTAAAGTGTTTTCAAATTAAGAAAATAGGAAAAAAGATTGTTGCGCCTCGTAATCTGACTGAAAAAACGACTATGTATTGCTAGAAAAGGGACAAAAATCTAACAGAAATTATTTTACTTCATTGTTAAATAAATCGGCAAAAACGCAATGACTAAAAATTTGAAAACTAGCTGATGACAATTGAAAAAGAAAAGGACTAGGTTAAGAAAAAAAGTAAAAGGCTGCTGAAAATAATAAGTTAAAGAATTCAAAGATTTGCTGGAGTGCCAAGCTTTTGATATGTCAAAAGTTGGATCATTTTTTTCTTCTTCAAAGCTCCTATTTATAGTCAAAGATGTTGAGTGTCCCACTCCAATTTAAACTTGTTATCTTGATAAAATTCTATCTTACTAGATAAAGATAACGTTTAAATAAACCTCATCTTATCTGATAGAGATAGAATTAGACTGGTGTCCATTATCTTATCATCTTATCTCCTCTTTAAATTTAGACTCTTATACTCCCAATCCAACTCTAACTACGTCTCTCTTTAGCCAAAGCCAGTGTCTAGACTTCAAATTATGAGCTTTCTTTAAACTTCAAATTTACGATCCAAAATAGGAAAAATAGGTCAAACCTATTTTTCAATATAAACACTTACCAATCAACAGCATTGTAAAAAGCATTTGACGGATGATCCTTCTTGCTTCCGGTGAGCTTCATGTTCTTAGGAATTGTATTCATGCGAGAGAGATTTGGAATAAATGGGCTATCACGGATTACATTACTGTTTTCTTTGTTTTCATTTCATCTTAAGTTGGACAATTTTAATTATCAACATTGACACTAATTTTAGACATCAATTATTAAAATGATTGAACTAAACTTGCTCATGTCCATAACATTCATGGTAACCATAGGATTTCTCGGACGACTGGAGGTTTCTCATCTATCTTTGGCCTGAGGAGACTTCCTCTGAAATTTCTCCCTCTTTTTTTGTTTTGTTGTTCGGTCGTAAAAGAAGATTATGTAAACATTTCTTATATTCAGAAGAAACAAAAGCAAAATCAAAAGATCGACTTTATTAAAGTAAAGGCGTTCTCATTCACAGACAGGTAACAGAGATACACAACCCTCTCATCAGTGATCCGCAAAGAAACCATCGAAATTCAACACAGATACAAGTAATCATCACGATAATTACTCGATTGACTACATATCAAAGAAAACCCAAACATTATTTAATACGAACGGTTAAGGACAAAGTTCAAGCGATCTTCACCTCGATGGTCTTCGGCTTCTTGGGCTCCGGAGGAGGGACCTTGTTGACGGTGACGGTCAAAACACCGTCCTGGCAAACGGCGGAAATGGAATCTGTGTTAGCGTTCTCAGGCAGCACAAACTTCCTCATAAACTTGCCATACCTCCTCTCCATTCTCAGGTACTTGATGTTCTCTTCCTTGTTCTCCTCTCGTTTCCTCTCACCGCTGATGATTAGCACATTGTCGTCTTCCACCTGCACCTTGATGTCGGCCGACTTCAGCCCCGGCATGTCTATCACAAACACGTACGAGTTCGGCAGTTCTTTCACGTCCATCGGAGTCGAAGCCATGGCCTTGGCGTCCCGAACGTAGGTTCTAGATGGCGCGTTAAACGACTTCTCCACTGCGTCGTCGCTCATGTCCATCATCTGATGGAGTGTGTGGAGGAGCTGAGGATCCCAACCCATAACTCTCAAATCCATCTTCCTAATCAACGATCGAATTTCGAATTCAGTAATTCAACAAGTTCTGCATAGCTGTCAATGCCTGGATCTAGTGTCTTGTACATATATATAAAGAGAGGCCCAAGAGAATGCCAACGAAACTTTCTGGATAAGACTGGCGCGAGAAAGGAGTTTCCAGGAGCTTCGTTAATGTTCTAGTGAAAGTGTGTGGGGTCTAGAAGGTTCAGACCACGGAGTATTTCATTTCTAACGTTAGCTAACCTTATTTAAGAACTGTATTTGATATTTTTAGCAGTTATATTGAATGAGGCTCGATTGGATTTGTGTACCGAACTCAAACGTATCAACTCTGAGTAGACTCAAAACTATCGTTGCCGAGTTCGGTCTGCGCGGACTTAAAATTTTTTAATCAAGTCCGAATTTAATCTAAAATTTGGTTAAATTTGAGGTTTTAGGCTTGAATTCGATACTTATATCCGAGCTTGAATTTTATTAAATTTAATTTTGAAAATTTTAAATAATTATATCAAATTTAAACACAATTATATTAAAATACTCAGAATTTGAAACCTGTTAATTTTGATATGATGATTTTGAATCCAACTTGAGAACGAGACAATTTATGATCTCTAATCGTAACACATGTTTTATCTTAGTAAATAAAATGTCCACTCATATTTTCATTTAAGGAATTGTTTGGACCGACGTAATTTTGTTTTTAACATTTAATATAGTATTAATAAACTTTCAGTCATTATTTTTGAATATATTAAATTAATTATTTTAGTTAAATTAACTA
>JAOSBO010000004.1:1471104-1481639 GCA_027563915.1 Erythroxylum rotundifolium
TCAGTCATTATTTTTGAATATATTAAATTAATTATTTTAGTTAAATTAACTAAAGATACCAAACACGAAAAGTTGGCTTTAAACAGTAATTGAAAAGTAAGAAAGCCAATCAGATACCCGACAAAAATTATTTTTCATTTTTAATATTTTAGATATAAATAATATAATTTTTAACTTGCTTATCTTTTGAATTCTTGCCGTAGTCTCCTCTCCATTTCCGTGCTCTCTTTCAAACCCTAACTCTCAAGAACCCTCCCTCGCCGTCCACCTATCTCCGATCGGGTTTGTTCTGTTTATTAATTACTTATTTAATGCTTAAGTGACTATCTCTTTCTTTATCTGATTAATTATAGTTGCAGTCGGTCATTAACCGTTGTTCTTCCCTTATCACAGTTTTCGGAACGTTTGTATTTCTGTTGTGCGGTAGGAGACAGGAGGAGAAAGAAATTTAATGGCTGGGGGTTCAGATGTGACGGAGAGTACTACCCTATCGTGCGTTCAATGCGGCAAGCCCGCTCATCTTCAGTATGTAATTTCTTTAGTGATACGCTTGTCTTTTTACGTTTTTTTATAGTTATTTTATTTTTCTGGTTGGAATTGTTAGAAATACGGAAGCTGGCATTAGAATATTTGCTGTTGAACTGTAGAGCAATGTTCGGGATTTTCTTTTTTAACGCAATTGCAAAAGTTTCACTTAGGATTTACACAGTTTGAAATTACATTGGGATGTATATATATTGTGTTTTCAATTAACGTGAATTGCTGTTCGGAGATGTAATTGAGATTGAGATGGTGAGAGATTTGCGACCTATTGAACTTCTTGATTAGAGTTTTAAAGTTTATTATGATCTGAAGTATTCAATTTCTTCATATTGAGATTTTAAGTTTATCGTGGTTTTAAAGTCCTTTGAATGCTATTGACACTGTGCTTTCAGTTTTTGTTTAAGTATTCTTCTGTAACCGTTTACTCTTTACAGGTGTCCAAAGTGCATGGAGCTAAAGCTTCCTCGCGAAGGTGCAGCTTTCTGGTAAATGCTCAAGTTGTTTCTTTTTCAAAGTCATATAAATTCATACCCAGGCTTTTTGGACTGTATTATGATCTCAATGGAAATTTACCTATATGGATGTTAGCTGATCAATTGAAAACATGTTTTGGAAATTTGGTTCCAGTATTTGATGAAAGTGGAACATCTGGAATCTCAGAGCAGCTTGTTTCACATTCATAAGTAGTACATGAGTGGCTGTTCAGTGGTTTGGATACAGTTTTGGATCATTAGTTTTATGTGATACACATGTTAACTTGTCCGTTCAAGTCCCCATTTCTGTAATTATTGATCACGTTCTTCTTTTTCCTTATTGATGAAGTTTTATATGTTAACAGTACTCAGGATTGCTTCAAGGCATCTTGGAGCTCTCATAAATCAGTTCATTTGAAGGCAAAGTTGTCCACATTAGGGACGGATACTCAGGGTGAACAAAAGTCAGATGTGCTTAATGAAGGTTGGCTTTATTGCTTGAGGAAAGGACAGGCTCGAAGTCCGAAACTTCCCCATTTTGATTGGACAGGGTATCTCCCCACGGTTGACTCTTAAATCATCTCTGGCTGTTCCACTGATTTTCTATATCTAAGTTCTGTTATCTTTCTTGGGTTTAACTTTGTGATTATAGAAATTTGGTTGCCTACATTTCTAAGTTAGCAGCATATATAGTCAAATGGTTTTTATATTTTTCTAAAGAACTATCTATTTTCCTTTTTTTTTTAATTTCCTTCAAATTGCAATAGTAAAGATTTCTGTTCACCTACAGGACACTGAGGCCATATCCCATATCTACCAAACGGACTGTTCCTGACAACATTGATAAACCTGACTGGGCTGTAGATGTGAGTTTCTTTAATATGTATGATGTAATGCTTGACATAATTCATGCTGTTATCCTACCGGTATTTGAGAAGAAACAAATTTGATTTGTTTATAGAATGATGTGTTTGACAACCATGATAAGTGTGAGTGTTTATATTTTATACTCCATTTTTTCTGTCTATGCTGCGAAGACAAGAAAGTTACTTGTATTTCTCCTTTTCTCCATCCTTTTGGTACTCATATACCTTTTTCCTTGCTTAAACATGGATTGCAGGGTACACCAAAAATTGAACCAAATAGTGACTTGCAGCGTGTTGTGGAGGTAAATGTTCCTCTAGCAGTATTGTACATTTGAATTGATGTGTAACAATGTCAGCTTTTTCATAGTTTTTCTTTTAATTTGTTCTGAAATTCCTTTGCTGAAGTTATATTTTTATTCCAGATTAAAACTCAAGATCAAATCAAGAGAATGCGAGAAACTTGTCGAGTAAGCTGTCTTCTTCATCATTGCAACTTTTTAAGGTAGTTCACTCATTGATCTGTTTGTCATCCATTTAGATAAGGGTGAGGCTTTATGGTAAAATCCATTTATAAAGATAGTAACTGGTGACTTTTTCTGATAATCATGGGACATTTATTTGCATTTGTGCTACAGGTCTTCGAATCTTAGGCTATTTATTAAAGCAAACTGTGACTTAAATTGAACCTTAGCAGCAGTTTTCTTGCTTCTTCTACTATGTTATGCATTATTTTTCATATTATGGTTGCTCTTTCCAGATAGCAAGGGAAGTTTTAGATGCAGCAGCTCAAATCATTCGTCCTGGTGTGACAACTGATGAAATCGATCGAGTTGTTCATGAGGCAACAATTGCAGCTGGTATATCCATCACTTTTAGCTCAAAATCTTAACGTTTCTTCATAACTTAAGTGAGTAAAGCTTTTGCCTAATGGACATTTCTGGTTTATTTTTGAGAGTTTCTAAGTGTACTAGACAATGATAATGTTCCTGTTATATGTAATGCCCTCTATTCCAATTGTTACTTAATTGGTGGAATATCTTTGAATCCCGCTAGTTTTATTTCTTGCAATGGGAACTGTTCTCATCTCATGACTTTCTAAATGTAAGTGATATCTGTGATAAAAATCTGTGATATTTTTAGTTGTTCTTTGCTAAATATGGGCTGCATTGTACCTGACTGCAGGAGGATACCCATCTCCTCTGAATTATCATTTCTTCCCGAAATCATGCTGCACGTAGGTAGTCTTTTTGTGTATATAGTACATAACTTTGAATTTGTATTCACTGCTTAAATTTGGAGTGCTATTGGTACAGGTCGGTTAATGAGGTTATCTGCCATGGCATTCCTGATGCTAGGTATGTGCGTTATGATGTATTAACTTAGCTACTAGTTATCCTGGAAGTGTACCCTCCAATTTGCATCATGGAACTTGATACATATTCCTATCTGATTATACTGTTAGTTCTATATGCATTATGACTTGAGCACAATTTGATTAGATATTTTACTCTAAACTAAACTTTGTCATATCACATATCCCACATTATTTCTTTTGTATGGATTTGCTTCAGGACATTAGAAGATGGTGATATTGTAAATGTTGATGTCACCGTGTACTATAATGGAGTCCACGGTATGCTAGATTCCTATTTATGTATCTCGTGCATGTATCAGTTAAGGAGTTCTTTTCTGAGTGTTGGTACTGTTTTATTCAGGTGATCTCAATGAAACATATTTCGTTGGAAATGTTGATGAAGCATCTAGACGGCTGGTCCAATGTACTTACGAGTGCTTGGAGAAAGCTATATCAATCGGTATATTTCAATAATTAGTGTTGTAGCATACTGGGAGAAATTACTGTTTTGTGATCTTAGTCCCATTGTAATTGTGTTATATTTGTCTTTTGAGCAATTTTTTGATCTTTTGACCCGGGTATATTGAGTCCAGACTTTTCAATGATTAAAATGTTTATTATCTGACTTCTCCTATGAGGACTTACCTTTTGGTATCTTGTATTCGTTCTGCTTCCGTGGTTAGTAAAACCTGGAGTTCGATTTCGTGAAGTCGGAGAGGTTATTAATCGTCATGCATCAATGTCTGGCTTGTCAGTGGTAATCTACCTAAGGTTCACAATTTTATTCTAAATTATGGTTTTGTTGCTGAGTGAATGGTTCATAATTTGGTTTGTTTGGATCAGGTGAGATCATATTGCGGACATGGAATAGGAGAACTTTTCCATTGTGCACCCAATATTCCCCATTATGGAAGTATCCAAATAAGTACTTTACTGGTATTTAAAAAGGTTAAATACACTCAAACTCTTGTGGTTTGGTCTTTTTTTTTTTTAATGCTAATGTTTAGTAATGAGAATTATCTATTAGACAATTTCATCCTGCCATATTTCGCAAATTATTTATTTATTTATTACTCAAAGCAACAAAGTATTAGAATTCTTAAAATCTAATATGACATTGTTTTGGAGCTGTGAATAAAAAGAAAATTAGCGGCATATGAAGTTGCATGATAGCGAAATCATACTAAAGATAAATGATAATTTTCAAAATAACAACAGTTTGTGTAAGATAAATGATAGTTTTCAAAATAAAAACAGTTTGTGTAGGTTATTTCTATTCAATTTTCAGTTGCTCAAGCTATGCAAGTTAGTCCATTATTCAAGAGTACATCGGTTTTTATTTGTGGTGTGTAACCTTAACCTTAGTAAGGGAATAGGGCGGTTGGCGTGATGAAGGCTGGACAGACCTTCACTATCGAGCCAATGATAAATTCAGGTGTGTTTCCAAACCGCGTAAAATTGATTGGAAATGATTTTGTCCATCAGCTTTATAATCAAACTCTTGGCACTTAGGTGTTTGGCATGATCGAATGTGGCCTGATGGATGGACAGCCGTTACCGCAGACGGTAAACGCAGTGCTCAGTTTGAACACACTCTTCTGGTAAACATTCTCATTCTGTTTTGTATTATAGGATCACCTTGTATCTTCATATTCAATTGGTGGGCAGTGAACTGAGTCAAAATAATGTCAGTGGTATAATTAATCGTAACGGCGTATTAGTTTCAAGTGTCTTGAATTTATTAATCAAGATGATGTTATTTTAACCAATTATATCAAAACGTCGTCTTTTTTAGTAAGGGTGTTTAAGTCACACTTCAGGTTGACCCTTCAGGTCTGAATCCAGTTCCGAAATTCGTTCAACTTGAATTTTTTCGTTGACTTGGGTTGAACCAAACTTAAAATGCCATCTCTATACTTATGTTGCGGTAAATTTTCATTCTCCTCTTAACATCTCTTACAGGTTACAGAAAATGGGGTTGAAGTTCTCACAGCGAGGCTTCCTTCATCTCCTAATATTTTCCCCTGGCTGAACGCATAGTTGCCTATTTATTCACGTACATGTAACCTATATTCCATTTGAAAAGGGCAGGTAAAAGGTTTGGATGGTGTTCTCAATTTTGATCGAAATTGAAATCGTGATTGGAAGTGCAAAAATATAACATTATTCTGTTGGAATCATTAACGGTCTTTAAAAGTTCTAATGTTTCCAAGTTTTGATCTGTTATATTTTGTTACGTAATTTGAGTTTGTTACTAGTTTGGAAAATAAATAATCGGTGTTCAAAAATTCTTATGAATCAAGTTTGGGTTGGTGGCTTTGGTGGACTTGATTTGATTCTTTGGGATGTAAGATATGAGGTGAAATCATTAAGGTTTGATTATATTTTGAATCAATATTTAATTTTTACCGCATGTTTTTGTTTTAAATTACTATATAAACTTGCATCTTATTTTTTAAATTATTAATTGTTTATTTATAGGAATAAATTTTATAGTTTAAAAAATCAAAACTAAATTAGCGAATAAAAACTTGCTATTTTAATTGGTGTCAAATCATTATATTTAAGAAAAGAACGTGTTTCATTTGGTTAGGTTGGTTGGAATGGAAATTCATCCCGAGGAAGATGGTGATTCAGTTTTCCATATTATAATTTATAGTTTAACTAATTAGATAATATCTTTTTGACAATTTAATGTTCTTTATTAACAAAATGTGACGCTAATTTATTTTAATTATTGATTATGGAATATAAATCATTCTAGAATTTACATTTTAAATTATAGGTACTCATCAATTTACATTTTATTTTAAATGTTATTTTATAAACATGAAATTTTAAAAATATTGTACATAATAAATCTATGCGAACTACAATTTATTTGAAGTTGAAATTGAAATTTAATTCTCAATTTTTACTTTTTAGAAAATTTAGTATTAGTATTTATCATAATAAACAAAACTTAAGTAGTATTAATTTATTATTGTAAAGTTCTCGTAGCAAAATTTAGGACCGTTAACATAATTAGATTAATGGGTACAAGTTCATAAGCAAATATTTATTTTAACAAAAATTTTATTATATTTTTATTATAAGGATAAAATCTGGAAAAATCATTTTTTAGATAAACGGTACAGTGATTATTAAATTTTGGCTTCTATAATTAACAGTTTATTTATAATTAGGCATTGAAAAGAGTAAAGAATGTTTCGTATGGAGAAAAAAGTTAAAACAAATAAAATTAAATTAATTAAAATATGATTTAGTTGAAAGAAATATTTCTGACAAAATCATAAAACGAAGTTTGTGTAAATATTAAAAGAATTATTAATTTAATATTTGAGTTATTAAAATAAACAAAGTTGTATTAGAATTTTTGACTTTTATAAGCCTTCTAGCGTTAACTTAAAATTATTAACTTGTTTTATTTATAAAACCTATTTTTAAAATAGAAATGAGTTAAATTACCTCCAAACTTTATATGTTCGTGTTAAGTTTAATTGAGTAATTTGAAATTATTTAAATGAAATTATATCCAACATGTGATAATTTAGACATATAAAAAATAAGTATGTATTAATAATTATTTATAATTTGTATTTCATATATTATATTGTATTAAAAATTATCATAAATTTAATTTGATTAAAATGTTATTGTCAAATTTTAGATATAATCATAGAACAATTATAATTTGTTAAAACATGATAGAAATTAAAATTTTAATGCATAATGGTAATTAAAGATTTTTGAAAGAGCCAGTCTCAAGATATTCTTAAAATAGTTAAATTATTAAATTACTAAAGATAAAATGCCTTTCTAATTATAATGTAATGTAATGTATTTTATCGTATAAAATTAAAAAATATTTTAAAATTAAATTTAAATAACATAAAATTAACATAAGTTGTTGTTCTTTTCGTCATCCCAATATTCGAGTCTTTTTTTATAAACTGCATCAGTCGACTGGTAAAAATTTAAGAATTAAGAAAGTCTATAATATAACACTAACACATGACCACCTCCAAGCGTTAGTAAGTCATTATAAATTAATGGTAATTTATTAAACAATTAAAAATAAAAAAAGAGTTTGTTTAATTAAACTTTACTTATTACAAGTATCATCTCATTGAGATTGATAAGTTCTTTTTTTCTTTTTTAGAATTCTGATCATAAAATACATAGTCCATTCTTACCACCCGCAAAAAAATGATATATTTAATAAAAGTTTCAAAACCTTATATTAAAAACTTGGAAATAAAATGAAATATAGTATTTTACCAATTAGGCCCTAAGTTCTCTATTGAATAATTCAATGTATTCCCGTATACCAATGGCAGCCTGAAACTTCAACTAAGAACTGCGAAGTCCCTATGCCCCTCTTAAGAAGGAAAAGACTAAGAGAATCGATTCTTCAAAGCACCGATCAGGTGCATAGAGAATCGATTTTTCAAAGTACCGATCAGGTGCATATGAGTAAGAAAACGAAATTTATAGAAGGACAATCGATTCGATCTTGTGGACGCATCAAAACGCGGTCATTGAATCAATGTCGTCGAGATGTGAGTTCACGAGCTTCCACTGTTGCAAGAAATTGCATAGTAAGATCGACTCCTTGCACTCGAGCTAGTCTTTATCGTCCATAACTGCCGCTTACACCGCCGTCATCTCCTCTCCATTTTGAGTCATTTCAATTGCAAACCGCCATAGTTAATAAAAACAAAGTTTAGATCAACGATCAGGTCTACTGGGAGTAGGAAAATGAAGTTCATAAAAGAAATGTACAAATGACCGAATCTTGTGGACGAAGAAGCATCGCAGTCATTTGAAACGATATCTTGGAAAAGTGACCTCACAAGCTTCCACTCTTGCAAGAAGTAGCGTAGTAGAACTCATACTCTAAAAAATAGTGTCGTGATCGAATCTTATGGACGGAGAAGCATCGTAGTCATTTGAAACGATATATTGGAAAAGTGACCTCACAAGCTTCCACTCTTGCAAGAAGTAGCGTAGCAAAATGCATACTTTGATGAACAAACGAAAACTAGACATAGGATATTTGGGAATTTCTGTGTATTGCGTTTTGTATTAAATTGAATTACATAGTATACTGTACATGCTTATATAGACAATGTAATAGACGTAGACTAGAACCAGGAAACTATACAAGATAATTACTAAATCAAGATAATAACCAAACTACTAACCGAATCCCTACAATCAAAGGATTGAGAATCATCTCCTAATTCTAATACTCCCTCTCAAGTTGAATCGTGGGATCACCCACATTCAACTTGCTCAAAACATCACCAAAAACTCTCCCTGTGACTGCCTTTGTGAGAATATCTGCTAGCTGATCCTCTGACCGTACAAACGGAAGAACTATCACTCCATCATCTAGCTTTTCCTTAATGAAATGCCGATCAACTTCTACAAGCTTAGTACGGTCGTGCTGTATTGGGTTTTCCAAAATACTGATCGCTGCTCGATTATCACACATCAAACTACACGCCCCCTGAACTGGAAAACCAATCTCTGCTAACGGCTTCCTCAGCCATAAAATCTCAGCTAGACCTCGAGCTATCCCTCGAAATTCCGCCTCAGCACACCACTTTCTGTTTCTTACTTTTCCAAGTGACTAGGTTCCCTCCCACAAGAGTGAAATAACCTGACGTGGACCTCCGATCAACTGGATTACCTACCCAATCAACATCTGTGTATCCCTCCACGTCTAGATGTCCATTCTTTTGGAACAACACTCCTCTACCTGGAGAACCCTTCAAGTACCGGACAACCCTCAAAGTAGCATCCATATGATCAACCTGAGGCCGGTGCATGAACTGACTCAGAACCCCCACAGCATGTGCCACATCTGGCCTTGTGTGAGACAAATATATCAACTTCCCAACTAGATGCTGATACCGCTCTCGGTTTGCTAGCTCAGCTCCATCTACAATCTACAACCCATGATTAACCACAATCGGTGTCTCTGCTGGCTTACAGTCTAACAGTCCAGTCTCAGCCAACAAGTCTAGAACATACTTGCGCTGAGATATGAAGATCCCCTTCCTTGATCTGAGTACCTCAATCCCAAGGAAGTACTTGAGCCCTCCTAAATCTTTCATCTCAAATTATTGGAAAAGATTCTCTCTAAGCAGTGACATCTCTTCCAAGTCATCCCCTGTGATAATCATATTGTCCACATAAATGATCAGACAAGTCACCTTACCTCCTCTCCTCTTGATGAACAAAGTATGATCTAAGTTACTCTGACGATACCCATACTTCTTCATCGCTACTGTGAATCTGCCAAACCATGCTCTCGGCGACTGCTTAAGGCCATACAACGCCTTTTTCAACCTACATACCTTTCTGCAACGGAAACCTTCTGAGAACCCAGGTAGGGGCTCCATATATACTTCTTCCCTCAAATCTCCATGGAGAAATGCATTCTTCACATCAAACTAGTGAAGAGGCCAATCCCGATTAGCTGCAATAGAAAACAACACACGGATAGTATCAATCTTAGCAACTGCAGAGAAAGTTTCGGAGTAATCTACCCCGTATGTTTGAGTATAACCCTTGGCAACCAATCTGGCCTTATACCGCTCAACCGACCCATCTGCCTTATGCTTAATAGTGAACACCCACCGACATCCAACCAGCTTTTTTCCCAGTGGTAACACATACTGCTCCCATGTCTCATTCTTCTCCAAGGCTGCCATCTCAATCGCCATAGCATCATGCCACTCTTTCTACTCCAACGCCTCCTGTACGATCTTGGGAAGAACCTCGGAGTACACAGCTGCTGAGTAGGCTTTGGCTATAGATGACAAACTCCCGCTGGCCAAGTTAGTCATGGGATATTTGGATTGCTTAGGTGTATATTCCGGCTCATATCTTTTCGAAGGGACACCTCTCGCACTCTTGGGTGGTAACACTTACTTTTCTGATTTCGGTTCGGACTGTGGCTCCTCCTGTACAGTCTCGGTTTTTGCATCTACACCATCAGAGACACTCACAAGAACATCATGATTACCAGTATCCGGAACAAGAGTACTAAGCTCAGGACTATCCAGCGGGGATATAGGCTTTGGTTGAGGGTCCTGTCCCACGGGAAAAAACGGCTCGGTTGAACCACGTACTAACTCTATTGGAACCGTATCAGACATAATTGGACTAGAAATCCAACTCAGTGGATTTGACTGAATCTCCCCCTGACCACTGGGTTGGGAGGAATAGAAGAACTCTGTTTCGAGGAAGTTACAGTCCATTGTCGTGTAGAGACGGCGAGTGGAC
>JAOSBO010000004.1:1813554-1843416 GCA_027563915.1 Erythroxylum rotundifolium
ATAGATTTATTTAAATTTTCATATAAAAATATAAGAATGGTTATTAAAAGATAAATAAAAATAAGTAGATATGTAGCCATTTTTATTTATATACTTTAATTATATTTTTAATCTTATAAAGTATTTGTTATTTATACAATCTCACCAACAATATAAGTACTTTTCAACTTTTGATGTTGTCGTTATTTATATTCTAACGTTCCTAAAATATATTTATTATAAATCAAATATATGCAAAAAATACAAAAAATAACGGTATAAATTTATAAGCATCATTTTGTAGCTTTTAATTTATTAAAAAAATTGGGTTGGGTGAAATCAGACTTAAGGTTTAGACTAGCTACCTTAGGCCCTATTGGATCCGACTTGGGGATCCTATCTCAGAGCTTTTCAGAACTCAAATTAGGCCCAAACCCCAATAGCAAGGGATAAGGCCAGGCTCAAACCCAAAGCCGACCTAGTTTATTGTTATCCCTATTTACAATATATATAGGAAAGAAGTTCAACATATTTTCTAATTAAAATTTAGTTTGGGCTTTGAGTGTGAATTCTTTTAAATTGTGATAACAAATGCCAAGTCCCCAACGCTGATCTAGCTTTGGTCAATTATTATTTTCTTTTAAATCGATCAAAAATTAAATAAAATTAAAAATTTTAAAATAACTTTAAAAGATACTATCTTTACCTATCGAAGAATTTAAATTTTAATTGAAAATTTATTAAATAAAAATCAATTAATTAATTAATTTTAATTTATAAAATTGATTAATTTATAAACTAACTGATCAATTAATAAATTAGTCCTTTTTTAGCAATAAAAATTATTAAAATAAATCGAATCTAAAAATTACAAATCAAATGAAAAAATCAATCAGATCAAAATTTTTACGATTAAACCAACCCATCTAAATATGAAGCCAAACATAACATAGAGCAAAAAAAAAATCCAAACATCTTATTTAACCAATAAGGTAAATAAAAGTAATTTATCTTAAACAATATTATTGAACTTATTAGACATATAACATATAAATGCTCATCCTTACAAACAAAAAAAAAACATTTACGTTTTAATATCTTTTAAAAAATCATATTTTATTAAATGAACACACGTCCTTTTTTGTTAATTTTTGTCATATTTTTTCAAAAAATAAATGACAAATAATCCATAAGCATCCTTACCTCAGTGAGAATAGAAAAGACATGGAAGACATGGACATGACCACAACTGTGCTAATATATCATGAATTCCAAAGTATCAAAAGACTACAGGGCCAACTTATCAATCGTAAATAGGATGAATTATTGACTTTAAAACTCAGTAGATATTGAAACAAGAAAGAGTTTTAGAAGTGTCTAAAAATTGATATTTCAATTTCAAGTTTATTTTCTTATTATTAGAAAATAGTATAACGTTCTCTATATTTTTGAGTTAGAAAGTTGCTAGTATAACAATGATTAGGGTTGTAACTTACTTTCATTAGACTCAAACGATAATATTTATATGATACATGCAAACTCTAAGGGCAGACATATTAAACATCTTATTAAACATCTCCTATACGCCCCCGCAAGATGGAGGCTCTAGAGGAGACACCAATCTTGCTCCTAAATGGAAGAAACAATGATCTCGATAACGGCTTCGTGAGGATGTCCGCCAACTGATCAGAAGAGGAGACACGAGTAACACGAAGCATACCACGATGAACCTGCTCACGAATGAAGTGAAAATCCAATGCTAAGTGTTTCATTTGAGAATGAAAGACAGGATTGGAGCACAAGTGAGTGGCCCCAATATTATCACAATAGATCACAGGAACTTTCGGGACAGTAACCCGAAGCTCCGAAACAAGAGAACAAACTCACCGTAGTTCGGCTGAAGTAGTTGCCACAGCACGGTACTCAGCCTTAGTCGACGATCGAGCAACAGTGCGTTGCTTTTTCGAACTCCAAGAGATAGGACTACCCCCTAAGTACACAAGATAACCAGTCGTAGAGGTATAATCATCCTTATCCCCAGCCCAGTCAGAGTCTGAAAAAGCATATAGAGACATCGGTGTACCATGGTGAATGAGAATGCCCAAATCAATGGAACCAGAGAGATAGCACAGCAACCTCTTAACAGCAGTCCAGTGAACAGTAGTAGGACGATGCATAAACTGTGAGAGCTTGTTGACAGCGAGTGCAATGTCTGGTCTGGTGAGAGAAAGATACTGGAGACTACTAACAACCATACGATATTCCGTAGGATTAGACAGGGCAGTACCGACCTGAAGAGTAAGAGCAACACCCAGATCAAGAGGTGTAAGAACGAAGTTCGCAGCCAACATATTTGTCTTAGTCAGAAGATCTCTGATGTACCCCTGCTGAGACAAAAGTAGCCCATCGGGATGCTTGATCACATCTATACCCAAGAAGTAAGAAAGAGATCCCAAGTCTTTCAATGAGAACCGAGCAGACAGGAGATCAAGAAAGCGACCAATTGTACAGTTATCAGAACCTGTAACAATAATATCCTCCACATATACAAGCACATAGAGTGTCACACCACCAGACAGACATATGAAAAGAGAGTTGTCAGCCAAAGAATTATAAAAGCCCTGACTCAGTAAGAATGAACGCAGCTCCAAATACCAGGCACGAGGAGCTTACTTCAGCCCATAAATAGCTTTGTGCAATTTCCATACATAATCCGGTCTGTCTTGATCAACAAATCCCGGAGGCTGCATCATATAGACATGCTCATGTAACCGACCCTGCAGAAAAGCATTGTTAACATCGAGTTGGCGAAGAGACCATCCA
Source organism: Erythroxylum rotundifolium (assembly GCA_027563915.1). Taxonomy (NCBI): domain Eukaryota; kingdom Viridiplantae; phylum Streptophyta; class Magnoliopsida; order Malpighiales; family Erythroxylaceae; genus Erythroxylum; species Erythroxylum rotundifolium. The sequence goes on from JAOSBO010000004.1 coordinate 1,816,357, forward strand.
TTGCTAAGAGCGATGGAAAGAACAATGCGAACTGTAGTAGGCTTCACCATTGGACTAAAGGTGTCATGATAATCCACACCAGGACGCTGATGAAAACCCTTAGCAACCAGGCGAGCCTTATATCGATCAACAGACCCATCAGACTTTCGTTTGGTACAGAACACCCACCTGTAGCCCACAATATTATGAGACGAGGACCGAGGAACCAGTTCCCAAGTACCATTGGTAACCAAGGCCTCATATTCTGCCGACATTGCCTGACGCCATTTGGGATCCTTCAAGGCCTGTAAGGCTGTAGAAGGTTCCACATCTGAAGAGACAACTTGAGCACTGCAAGAAAATTTGGGATTTGGCTTGAAAATATGATTTTTGCTCCTGGTGACCATGTGATGAGGGGGTGCCTCGGCCACTGGAGGTGGGGGCGACGGTGCGGATGACGAGGGCAGATCCGGCTGAGGAAAGGTGGTGATGGAGGGAGGTAGACTCGGAGGGACCACCGAAGGAGTGGTGGAGGCCTTAGACTATGGAGACAAGAAGGACAACACTGTCGTGGAGGACGGTGGGTCCGAGGATGGAGACTCTGGAACTGAGAGAAGCCTAGAGTAAGGAAACTCAGTTTCCACAAACTGAATGTGGCGGGAAGTGTAGACACGATTTGTAGTAGGGTCAAGACACAGATAGGCACTTTGAGACAGAGAATAACCTACGAAGACACATGGAATCGAACGAGGATCCAGTTTATGGTCAGAATAGGGTCGAAGCCAAGGGTAGCACAGACACCCGAAGACGCGAAGCTTGGCATAATTGGGATTTTGACCAAAAATGCACTGGAAGGGTGACTTCATGTGAAGGACCAAGGTAGGCAAACGATTGATGAGATAGACAGCCGTGGAAAAAGCAAACGGCCATAGAGTAAGCGGAAGCGAAGCATGAGTAAGTAGGGCAAGACCAGTTTGAACGATGTGGCGATGCCTACGTTCAGAGAGACCATTATGTTCTGGGGTGTGTGATGGTGAAGTAAGATGGGAAATGCCGTGCGAGGATAGAAAAGAGGCTAGAGCAATGTACTCACCCCCATTATCGGAATACAACACTTTGATTGACTGGCTAAAAAATTTTTCAACAAGTGATTTGAAGTGAGGAAAACAACAACAAGATCATATTTGCGAAGCAAAGGATAAAACCAAATATAACGTGTAAAATGATCAACAAAAATGACATAATATTTAAAGTTGGTGTTGGACACCACAGGCGATGTCCAAACATCCGAATAAATAACCTCTAATGGCCGAGAAGACCTTATTGATGATTCAAAAAATGGTAACTTGTGACTTTTGGAGCATGCACATGCATTACAAGATGACAGTGCGTTATTGCCTAACATTGGAAGGGAAAAATTACGGACTAGATGACTAAAAACTTGACTAGCTGGATGACCCAAACGAGAGTACCAGGCAGCAGATGAGACTCGCACGGCGAAATGAAAAACTACTGGATGGGAAGATGAAGGCCAATGATAGACCCCATTTTTAGCCGGACCGGATATGAGAAGCGCCCCCGTCGACAGGTCCTTCACAGAGAAAGAAGATGGTAAGAATTCAACAGAAACATTGTTAGTAGCACATAGCTGAGACATAGAAACTAAATTATTTTTCAAAGACGGAACACATAAAACATTGTCTAAGGACAAAGAACGATCAGAACAATTTAAAGAACTAGAACCAATGTGAGAGATATGTAAACCACTGCCATCGGCTATCATGACGTCCTCGGAGCCCTGAAATGGACTGTGTAATGATAAGTTAGCAATGTCGGTAGTGAGGTGATTGAATGCGCCACTGTCGAGCAACCAGCTTGGTGTAGAAGTTGGCACGATGGAGGCAGCATTGGCTCTCGGCTTCCAAGGTGGTGGTGCCGGCCGAGAGTCGTAAATTCCAAACTGTATAGCTGGCTGTGGAGATGGCTGCGAGTTGCGAGGAGGCGGTGGAATTTGCTGCACGAGGTGGCCGTAGGTCCGGCAGAAGCGGATCTTGTGGCCGTGTGCTTCGCAGCCCTGGCAATAGCCAAGGAACGGACGCGGTTGGCGCTGGCCAGGGCGGGGAGAATAGCCTGCAGGCACCGAGGAGTGCTGCGGAAAATGCTGGGCAGAAGACGGGACCGACTGAGACACGGCAGGAGGCCACTGCTGCGTGCGAGGCTGCCACGCCGAGGAGGCCAACTGGTGAGAACCTTTGCCACCTTTGTGCTTCTGCGGACCCGTAACTGCATTGGTCGTGACAGGGAACGACGCGGCAGTAACAACGCCTTCATGACGAAGCTGATTTTCCTTATTAAGCAATTTCTCATGCAACACCGCATAAGAGATGGGATCATCACGGGCGTTAATTGCTTCAACCACAGGCCTATACACATCATTCAACCCCTCTAAAATTGTTTCCACAAGATCATCATTCGACAGAGGACTGCCAAGAAGAACCAATTCATCCGCTTTAGATTTCACAAATAAAAGATACTCCGAAATAGATTTTGAACCTTGTACTGGACGACGAATACTAGCACGAATTTGTTGAATGTGAGCACGAGATGAACTTCCATAAGTGGTGGACAGTGTATCCCAAATCTCCTTTGACGTTTCAGCCATGTTAAGATTTCCCGAAACGGTGATGCTAACTGATCCAAACAGAAACGAGACAATTAATTGGTCTTGGCGGTACCATGAGTCCCACGCCGGATTCACGACTTCAACACCGGCAGTGGTGATCGTGCGGAGGCTCCAGCAAGGTGCCATCGACATAGCCCATTAACGCGTAGCCTCGAAGCGTTGATTGAACCTGTCGTTTCCATGGGATATAATTCAGAGGGGTTAATTTTTGTATTGAATGGCCATGAGCGACAATGGGGACGAGAGGTGTGTCTGGGGATGCCGGATTGGGCAGAAACGTTCCGACCAACGTAGAGTTTGACGGCGACGAGCGAGGAGAAGTCGTCATAGTGGTGATGAGCGAGGGTTTAGGACGGCGCAGCCATCATCGGAGGATCGAAGGCTGATACCATATAACAATGATTAGGGTTGTAACTTACTTTCATTAAACTCAAACGATAATATTTATATGATACATGCAAACTCTAAGGGTATTCTCGTAATCTCACAATAGACATATTAAACATCTCCTATAGCTAGTAGTTGTTGAATATACGAGATCTTCCGTTTTTTATTAATGAAGTTATAATACTTATAAATAAGAATTATAAATAAATATTAAAAATAAGTTTAACATTATATTCAATATTAGTATCATTTTAAATGTTTCAATGAGATCTTTGTAATAATATATTTTATATAAAGTAATATATATTTTAAATTTAATTACTTAATAAATTATATAAATAAATTAAATTGTCTAAATCATATAAAAAGAATATTGTAAAAAGCAAACGAACAAAGTTATCTTTTTACAATTTTTAATGCATAAATAGTAACATATCAAATTTAATGTATTACCGTTTATTACACCATTTTGATATTAAAATTTGGTGTCTTCCTTGAAAAGAATTCGGTGCGGCGCCTCGAAGATGGCTTAAGAAATAAAGAATGATACCCATTCGCACTACAAACCAACCAGCGCTTTCTTTGACAAAACACATACTTTATAGGATTCATTGTTCTAGTGAACCGTGATGTTATTTCCTTGTGTAGTGACAGACTCAAAAGGCATCTAACATGTAGTATCTGATCAACTTGCAGGATTGGGAGTTGCCATGTGTCCTTTGACCCAGAAAAGGCATCACCAACTTAACCCGATTGGTACGCTACGACCCACTTAGGTTATTCGTACATCAGGACGCATCGACCCACTTTAGCATATTTGTACATCGATCATTATCAAATTTTATTATTGACAATATTCGTACAGATAATTTTAGTTCTTTTATTTTCCGTCCAGGATATTAATGTTTACCTGGTTTTCATCAACAATTTCCTTTTTTTTTTGTCATAAAGACCAACTTTTATCATATGTTTCAAAGCTCTCCCCTTAATTACCCCTTAATCTTTAACTTCCAATAAGATATTGATATTATACTACTTAATATTTCTCGATCCGTTTGACCCATAAGCAGACTACGTCGAGATAAGCTAAACCTTTACACTTTGTGGGTTTGTATAGGGGAAGAAATGAGGGATTAAAACCATTCTATTTTGCGAACACCGACTATAAACGAAAAAAGAAGATATATAGATATATTAATCTCTCGGACCACAAACGGCCATTCTTACCAGGGTAAACAAAAAGCAGAACAAAGTATAGCATCTCTTCTCCTTCCTGAGCCCACTTCTTTAACCTTTACACATCAGCATAAGCATATATGCAAACATAAATGTTTACTAGCCAAAGGGTAACATATTCCTTTTTTACAAGGATATATGAAAACAATTGCATGCTTAGAACCAAAGAAGTTGAGTGTAACACCCTAATCGTTTCCTCTTCTGTATTCATCAGTATTCATGACAAACATGAAAATCCTCTTTCATGCCCTGATTGTATTCTTGATTCTCACCGCAGCTTCACCTATAACACCCACCAGGGTTTTGGGTCGTCCCGATAGGCCGGCTGGTTCAGGGACTGCGAGCATCATGGCTGTGAAGAAAATGAAGGTAGTTCAGAGAAAATCATCCCATACAGACCCTGGCCCTAATCCAACCACATATATACCTGTGCCAAATGGTCAGAATCCGTAGAACAACTCAATAAATGTTCTGCTCTTCACTTGTGTCTTTTTTTTTTTTCTTTCTGAACTTGTGAGCTTTCAATAAGTATCTTGTATATACATATAATTGCGATGTCATAGTACTTTCTTGTTATTCCATGGCTTTAGTACTTCATGTCTATTCTTCTACCTCTTCTTTCTTCTTCTTCATGTCCATTCTTACTTCTTCAGTTCTTTCTTCTTAGACGACATTCCAATGGAGGGCTTCCACAAAAATAGTAATTCACTAAAATAAGTGAATATACGAATTAAAATCAAGCGATCTTTTAAAAAATTGTCATTTAATCACTTCCATGTTTGTGAATTCATTATTTTTGCAAACTAATTCTTTTTCATAAAAGATATTTATTTTTGTAATCCAAAATTTCTTATTACTTGTGTGACTAATAGATTTATTTAAATTTTCATATAAAAACATAAGAATGGTTATTAAAAGATAAATAAAAATAAGTAGATATTTAGCTATTTTTATTTATATACTTTAATTATATTTTTAATCTTATAAAGTATTTGTTATTTATTTCTAAGATTGATTTGTGACAACATATGCATATTATTGTGAAAGAAAAGGGCAAAATTGAGACCTTGACACATGTATATATCTTATAGTATTGAAATATTGACACATGTACGGTGTAGATTGGTAAGGTTAGATAAATGAAAAATAGGAATATAAAATGTTCTTGAACCTGAAAAATGTTTCCTCATCACACATTCAAAACTTACACTTGTCACCCTCATATAATCTCAGAGTTAGATCATCTGTATCCACTACTCTGTACCAACTCTGTTCTATGTGATCTTATCCATACATTTCTATAGGTCCCGTATGAGTCCTACATATTTATATGGATGAGATTGAGTAAAACAAAGTTAAAATAGGGTAGTGGGTACAGAGGATCTGGATCCTACAATCTCACCAACAATTAAGTACTTTTTCACTTCTTTTTTTTTTGTGTAAGGCAACATAGTGACTAGCAAATGCAGGCTGTAGTCTTTGACGCTGTCTTATTTATATTCTAACATTCTTAAAATATATTTATTATAAATTAAATATATGCAAAAAATACTAAAAATAACGGTATAAGTTTATAAGAATCATTTTGTAATTTTTAATTTATAAAAAAGATCAGGCTGGGTCTAGTTGGACTTGAGGCTGAGCCGAGTTATCTTAGGCCTAGTTGGGTTCGACATGGAGACCCTATCTCAGGGCTTTTTAGACCTCAATTCGGGCCCAAACCCCAATAGCAAAGGATAAGGCCGAGCTCAAACCCGAGGCCAACCTGACTTATCATTATTCCTATTTACAATATATATAGAAAAGAAGTTCAACATAATTTTTAATTAAATTTTAGTTTGGATTTTGAGTGTGATTAATTTTAAATTGTGATACAAAATGTTAAGGATAAATATTACATATATGGGGAAAACATTGAAGATATTTAGACTTCCTTTAGAACTTCAAAACAGGAACGCTAGCCCGCTCACCCCTGAGAAAAAGATATAAAAGGAAGAAAGACCTATAATAACTTACAAAATTAAGCTTAACATAATTTTAGATTAGAAAATTACAATTAAATTGTTTTTATCTATATTTAAAAATCCCAACTAACCTGCTAATCATTAAAATCTTACTTCTTAAATGGACTTAATTGAAGTTAATAAGGCCCAAAACAAAGTTTAAGTACAAATTTCACCAATACGTGGAAATTTAAGAGGTTTAGAACTACGCAGTCTTACTTTAATTAGTAGAGAGGTTTTTTTAAAAATCATAAATATATACTAATTATATTTTGACTATATGAAAGAAACAAATACTAAAATTAATCAAAAAATAAAACCATAAGCTAACTAAATATAATTTCTTCTCTAGTGTCAAACCTTGAATAATAGTAAAGGAAAAAGGATACCGTGACAAATAAATACCCAAGAATTGAGATGAACAAAAATTCAACCCAAAAAAAAGTAATAGGAAAAGGTTACATTTCAAAACCTTACGTTAAAATCTATTGGAAATTTAGTTTTTATATTTTTTGAAAAAAACTCTCTATTAATTAAGTGTAAGATTGTATATTATTGTATTTCTTTAGACCTCGTGTGGTAACGAAGTTTTTACTTATGTTATTGTTATAAAGCGTCTGAAGAAGAGGTGAAATGCTTAAAAAGTGTGAAATTTATCAGAAAAGGAAGCAAAGTAGCTCTAGTGCCCCTGTGTATAACATCAAGCATCAAGAAGCTTTTCAAAAAATCATATTTAATATTTTAAAAATTCATATTTTATTAAATGAACACACATTCTTTTTGTTAATTTTTGTCATTTTTTCAAAAAATAACTGACAAATAATCCACAAGCATCATTACCTCAGTGAGAATAGAAAAAACATGGAAGACATGGACATGACCACAACTATGCTAATATATCATCAATTCCAAAACATCAAGAAGCTTATGTTCCCTTCTTTGCACGAACATATGAAAGCAATTGCATGCTTACACCTAAGAAATTGAGTATAAAACCCTAATCGTTTCCTCTTCTGTATTCATCACAAACATGAAAATCCTCTTTCATGCCGTGATCGTATTCTTGATTCTCACCGCAGATTCACCTATAACACCCACCAGGGTTTTGGGTCGTCCCGATAAGCCAGCTGGTTCAGGGACTGCAAGCATCATGGCTGTGAAGAAAATGCAGGTAGTTCAGAGAAAATCATCCGATACAGACCCTGCCCTAATCCAACCACATATATACCTGTGCCAAATGGTCAAAATCCGTAGAACAAACATATTCTATGTTTCTGAGATACCGACTGTTAAACATGCTACGCAACAGCATGTCGTGACGTAATGGTATCCGTACTCCCGCATAAATTTGCTGCTCTTCACTTGTAAGCTTTCAACAAGTATCTTGTATACATATAATTGCGATGACATAGTACTATCTTGTTATTCCATGGCTTTAGTACTTGATGTCTATTCTTACTTCTTCTTTCTTCTTAGAAGACATTCCAATGAAGGGCTTCCACAAAAAAAGTAATTCACTAAAATAAGTGAATATACGAATTAAAATCAAGCAATCTTTTAAAAAAATATCATTTAATCACTTCCATATTTGTGAATTCATTATTTTTGTAAACTAATTCCTTTTTCATAAAAGATATTTATTTTTGTAAGTCAAAATTTCTTATTAAATGTTTGACTAATAGATTTATTTAAGATTTCATATAAAGATATACGAATGAATATTAAAAGATAAATAAAAATAAGTAGTTATTTAGCTATTTTTATTTATATAATTTAATTATATTTTTAATCTTATAAGTACTTGTTATTTATTTTTAAGATTGATTTGTGACAACATTTGCATATTATTGTGAAAAAAAGGGTGAAATTGAGATGTTGACACATGTACGGTATAGATTAATAGGGTTAGATAAATAAATAAAAATAGGAATATAAAATGTTATTGAAACTGAAAAATGTTTTCACGTTGAAAGCGTAAACTTCTCCTCTGTCGTCACCTTCAATTATTTTCTTTACTACCCACCTTGTCAAAAACCTGATCTAACTCCTGGAACTGGACGTCACTGTGATCCAACATCATTAACTATCCTTTATCAAGATCAAGATGGTGGCCTAAAAGTTTTTGTGGAGGGAAACTGGCGATTCATCAATCCGGATCCACAAGCATTTGTGGTCAACATCGGAGACACATTCATGGTAAGTGTACGTCGGCACTCTTGAATGACTTTGCTAAACTAAGCTTGCTACAAAACATAACGACCAACTGATCTAAGCAGTGATTTATGGCTGTAACTGTGTGTTTGGTGATGTAGAGCATCGTATAAAGAAAGCAAATTGTCAGAATAAAGATCTCTATGGGCTCCATACCTTCTTCTTCATCTTCTCCTCTTTTTTCCTCCGTTCCACATTCAAACGATTCTGCTCGCCCCGTAAGTAGTATCCGAGTCCTTTAAAACTTGTTTGATTCTCATATCAGGATTTTCAATGGCATACCTTGAATGGATCATATACATTCCAATGCCATGTGGTTTGGCTCACAACCACATACGTGATCGACTAAGTACATCACTATGATTTCTCAAGGAGACTCTGTTTCTGGCTTATCTCAAAGAGTTCTGGAAAGGATGAATCCATTCGTATTTCTCCATTTTCATTTCAGAAACAAACGAGAAACGGCAAAAGAACAGAAAATAAGCATACCCATCAGTGGCTAGTCGAAGAAATTTCCCTCTTAAAATAGCAGGAAAACAGAGTCCACGAGAAATCTATGGCCTGTACTATATAAAATATTAAATCATAGAGAGTTCTATTAAATTTCGTCATACAGACACACAAAAAGGAGTCAAGATATTTTGTCTAATTTTATTCTTTCCTGCTCTGTCTAATGTAAAGACGGCATCGCTTTGCTTTAAAAATTTTAAGATGCACAAGCCTAACTAACAATAATCTATCCTATTATCTATAGCACAGCCGCGAATGAGCCGCTCTTTCCTCTCTCCTCTCTTCTATGAAACATGCACGACCATGCACTTATGTGACATAAAATAATTTATTATTTATGTAATTTAATCTTTTTACCCAAACATTATTTAAAAATGGAAAAAGGAAAAACAATAGAATAAATTTGAATTAACTTTATAATTAAAATTAAAATTTTGTTATTTGAAAAATATTAATTTTCATTTTAATTACAATAATCTTATTATTACATTTTTAGAAATTAAAAATTAAAAGAAAAGTTGAGGAAGAGTTTTTTAAATACAAAATTTAAATTTTTTAACTTATACGAATTTATGTGACAAATTTGAAATTTAGTAATTTAATTTTCTAAAACAAAATAAAATGATATAAATACAAAACAAAATTTGTGCCAAATTAATTTTAAATTTTATTTTGTTTTTGTTTCGTGCGAAAATTTGTGCCAAAATTTAATTTTGATTTTTCTATTAATTTCAAAATGAAATTTAGAATAAAATTTTTAACTTTAAAAAATTGGTGGAAGTTAAAAAACCAAAAATTAAATTAATATTATAATTATGTTATTATTAATAATTTAAAAAATTAAATTTAAAACAAAGGAAATTGCATAAGTGCACTTAAAGTACGGCCGTGCACTTTTTAAAAAATAATATTTTTAATTTTAATTACAATAATCTTATTATTAAATTTTTGGAAAATTTACAAATAAAAGAAAAAAGTTGCATAACTACACAGGCTGCACTTATATCACGCCCGTGCACTTATCTGACAAATTTTAAATTTAGTTTTGGAATTTTTAATCCTTGTAAATTAGAATTAATTTTAAATGATGAAAATAAAATACATAATTTGAGGGAAAAAATAAATTATGTTTTTTATTAATTTAAATTTAATTTAATATACATAAAATTTAATGTATTGTTTACCAAGCTTTAAAAGATGCACTCCTAATTTGTAAAAATCATATATGCGTCTAAATATTACAAACTTTATACTTTTACAAATCTAGCGGGATAAGCTACAACTTAAATGAATATTTAATTTAATATATTGTGCATTTAATTTTAAATTTAATTAAAATGAAATATTTTAAAAACAATAAATTAAATATTAAATTTAAATGTAATTTAAATTAAAATGATGTTATTATAAAAATATATAATGCATGCACGGGCGTGCACTTAACTCACGCCCATGCACTTATTTGACAAATTATAATTTAAACATTTGTGTTTGTATTTAAATTAAATATTTTAAATAAAAAATTGAAATGATAAAATTTTAAAAACAATAAACATAAATTTATATATTATAATAATCTTAGTATTAAGTTTTTTAGAAATTTAAAATAAGGAGAAAAGAATTTGCTTAACTGCCTAAAGTCACACTCAGTAGAATCGAGATCTTGCAGAAGCACAATGGTGAGAAATGCTTACAGTGTGCAGATTCGGGATCGTGCTTCTAAATGCTTGCTATGAGTAAAATCGTGATCGTGCAGAAGCACGATCGTGACAAACTTGTTAACTCAGTAGAATCATGATCGTGCTTCTGCACAATCGCTACAAATGTATGCACTGAGTAAAATCACGATCGTGTTTGTGACAAAGGTTACAAGTCAATAGTATCGCAATCATCCTACTTATTATTATTATTATTATTGTTGTTGTTGTTGCTATTGTTGTCATTTTTGTTGCTGTTGTTGTTGTTGTTTTTATTAATTTATTATTATTATTATTATTATTAAACTCCTTATTATTATTAATTTTCTTTTTATTATTATTAATTTTATTATTCTTATTATTATTTTTACATATTAGTTTTATGAATTTCTACTTACAATTATTCTTATTAATATTAATTTTATTATTTATATTAAATATATTTATTATTGCTATTAAATTCCTTATTATTATTTATTAAATTTCTTTATATTGTTATTAAATTCCTTATTATTATTAATTATGTTCTTCTTATTATTAAATATATTATTCTAATTATTATTTTTTATTATTAATTTTCTACTTACTATTAAATAAACCAAACTTAGTTTCTTCTGACAGGCTAATTTTTAAGGTACAAAAGTAAAGTAAAAATTTAAAACGTTTTGGTTAACAAATTTATAAGGCCATAAGAAAAAAATTTTAAACATGCACGACGGTGCAAGTGAACATGCACGGCCGTGCATGTTAAGACATTTCCCAGAAATTCAAAGCCTTCAAAATCCAAAACTCCAAAATTCATTACTCATATATACTTAACAATTTCCCACAAAATGAATTACATTGCAGTAACATATTACTTAAACATTTTGGTAGTTAATGAATTACATTGCATTAACGTATAAGCAACATGTAAGAATTGCATAAGTCACTAACTTCCAGTAAATGTTAAGTTTGTTTACATCAGCAACCAGCAATCAGTTTTAACCTAAATTATTATTAGAATCATCTTTTACAAATACATAACTTTTCAACATAAAGACAAGTACCACATTTGTTAACGGAAATACCAACTCCTAAATTGTTAACTTCTTCCAAATTTACAAAATCAAATGACTGTTGTGCCTGTAAATCAATATGCGTGTTCAATAATTAATACAATAAAAAACATGTAATGCAATTATTTAAAAAATTGAAATTAAGACAAAATCTTTCTTCAAATTACCATAAGAAAATCAACCATACGCATTGAAGGTGGGATAACAACACTAATATTTTGTTGACTTTTTCCAGCATCAATGACCTAACATGATAAATGATTCAAAGATTAATAACACATTACAAACATAAAATATTTCAAGCAATAGAAACAAATAGTTTAACAAAGAATACTAGAGGATTTGTTACATAATGATGATGAGTGTATAGCATAGTTGACTTATCCCTATGAACACCTATGGGCTGCATTTTGTAATTGTCATAACCAATTGGTTGATAAATAAAAATTTAAATTCGGCAAATTATTATATCCAAAAGACAATATTACAAACACAACCTGAGATTGTTGTATACAGTCTTCGTGATTGCAAACCATACTTGTCAAATCCTTGCAAATAGAAACTGTCTGCATTTGGTATTTCTCATAAACAATAAAAGGAAATTTTGTAGAAAACAAATAACACAACACATGTAGACATTATTAATTACCCAAAGCTAACCTCACGTTGATGTAATATAGGAGCTTGTATGCTGGAGATAATATGAGTTTGTCGGAAATTATCTTCACATTCCTAAATAGAGTAGTTTAGGCAAATATTACTTAAAATTATTAGTATAAAAATTATGCTCATCCTTTGAATACAATATCACCAAAAGTTTAACCTGAGTATTGGAAAGGGGGATCACTGTTGAATCTGTCATATTTGTTGAAGTCTTGCCTTTCTTCACATTTGTTCTCTTCTTTGAACTTTTCTCTAGTCCACCCCTCAATCTCTTACTTGATGTAGGCTTTGTCTTCATTTTCACACCTGTTATGTGATTCATTTAAGCCTAATTAATGTCAGCTTCATTTAGCACATTCATTTTAGTATTTGAGCGTGGCTCAACTCTTGATGTTGTGATATTTGGTTTTCTTGATCAACTATTTCTTCACCTTCCAATTTCTCATCAACCATGTTCAAAAGATGACCTTTCACACTTTTATAGATATCTCTTCTCTTTGCTGCTCTTGTAACCAATCACATGCTTAATGTACACAATTCTTTATACCTTATAGTTGACAGCAGTTTAGGATCCATATCAGTTTCATTGACAGTTGACTCCTTACTATCAATCGTCCAGGATTTTGCTTTCCTTGTCCATCTTGTCAAAATATACTTGCTTGAGATTGTCCAAATATTTTTCAAGTTATAGACTTTTAACATATGAGAGCATAAAATACCAGCAAACTCAAACTTCCCACAACTACAATGAACTTCATCATTACATGAATCATAACTGACCATTTTAAAATAGCTCTTCCCAGCAAGATTGATCTCACATTTTTCAACCGTACCATCTTCACCGCAAAGACAAAAATTAGAATCATGAGAATGATTCCATTGATCTTGAAAACATTAAAAAACTTTTGGCGTGTACATAGTACCTGCATGCTTTAAAATTTTAATCAGTGCTGACAATGTTGGACTACTTACATTACTTCTAAAATCAGCTTTTATCTCCTCAAATCGACGATCATCAATAAGCCTCTGGAAGTGATTAAAAAATTGTAAAAAGTTATGCTAATAACTAATGTACCTTTTTACAATACTATTCATGCTCTCACTTTGTTGAGTGGTCATTATGTCTGCACCAAATATTTTGCGTATATAAACCAAAGCCCATTTTTCCTTAATATGATACATACGTTCAAACATTCATTATCTTCAAGTTCACATTTTTCCAACATCTAATTCTATGCAATGCAAAAATCTTCTTCTTCTTCATACCCATATATGCATGAGCTGAAATCCCTTGAAAATTCTTTAAACTTAGAAAATACACCGCTCAAATGGATGGTAGCGTTTTGATAAATGTGTCAAATACACAATCAATGATGAGTATTTGGCCATCTTGAAGCCAATGCCTTTGCGATCGCCGCATCCTGATTAGTAAGAATAGTTGTAGGCTTTTTCGTAGACATGGCTCTATCAAATGTGTCGAATAACCACTCAAATGTAAGAGCAGTCTCATCATAAAGGAATGCAACATCAAAAATTGTTGTTTGTTTATGATGGTTGACACCGACAAACAAAGTAAGTGGACGACCCTCACCATCCTTCTGGTAAGTAGTATCGAAGCATACAACATCACCAAAGTCTAAGTAGTCATTCCTCATCTTTGCATCAGAACAAAATATTTTAGTGATCAAATCATCTTCGTCCACTTGAATGGCATAAAACAAATTTGGATATTCTACCTACATCTTATACAAATATTCTAACACCCAACCTGTATCTCACTTTTTTATGTCTCTTGTTCTTTTAGATCTTAAATAATTCTTGTAATCCTTCGGAATAAAGCCAACATTATTTCTCCCACTTGCTTGTCTCACCATAAGATCATGGGATGCTTTCGGTTGAATTTCCACATCATTAGCCATTTCAATTTGCATTACCACAACAGAAGATATCTTTCTATGAGTTCTATGCAAATGTGTTTTGTTTGGGGATGAAAGGTAGTGATTGTGCTCCTCCACAAATTGAATGACTTGAAATTTTCCAGTTTGCACAGTATTAACTTTCATCCTTGCCTCATAACCAAATCTTGTTTCTGACTGTGGAGCTCTTACATATAAATCTCTTTTATCCGGCATCCGTTTACCCTCAGCACTACAACAAAAAAGCTCACAAATCAATTTATCACATTTATCTTTGTGAATTTTGCTTCTTCTAATTCCAAAGCCCACATGCTTCGCATAAGTTAAATAAAATTGATAAGCTTCTTCTTCTGTTGTGAACTGCATGTCAATTTTCGGTAGTAACTCTCTTCCAACCAAATCTCTTGGATTCATATTACTACTCTCGTTCCCAAAGCCAATATCATTGTTACGCTGGTCATTATCAATTTCATAATCTAAACGGCGGTATGGAGTCGATGTACCATACATTTTCACACCTGTCAAATTAACAAACAATGAGCATTATTTTCAGATAAAATTATTAACACAACCAAAAATGACTATTAATAAAAACCTATGATGTTTTTTTTTCTATCCATATGTTATTTCATTCGTATAACGTAAAAAGCTATCAGAGATTTGATGGTAAGTTGTTTCCATTTTACAAATAATTTGTTTTTGAAGTTCTTAGCTACAACTTAACGTTAACCTACTCAATCGTTACACATTAATTATCACTGACGTGTATGTTAAACCTAAAACTAGAAACACTCCCATAAAAGTTAGATACAAAAAAATTTGAAACATCTTCAACACTTAGTTAAAACATAAATAACAACCAACTCAATCTTTACACATTAATTATCACTAACGTATATGTAAAACCAAAATTTATAAACATAAACATAATAGTTAGATAACAATGAAGACAAAAATGTTAAACAGAAAAATATAACTTATATAACAACGAATTCTATATATCTTCAACAATTGTCGTAATGAAACAAATTATCTTTAACAACCAGCTAGTAATAAACAAAGGCGAAAGACACCCATTCCTCAATAACTGGTTAACATCGACAAATGGCAAAAAATTAAACACAGAGAGGGAGATAGTGACTAACAAATTAGATGTAGAAAGGCAGATTTTTGGGAGATGATCGTAAGTTAATTTGATTGAAGAAATTAAAATTTGTGAAAATGGGATAAACAAATAAGTTCAATAGCAGGAAATGTTAGTAATAATTGCTTTGGAAATGACAAACATTTCCATCATCATCATTATCGTAAATTTATTAATATTGTTTTTTTGTAATTTGTTCATTATCATTTCAATTCCTTAGTATAAGTAATTAATTATAGAGCTTGCACAACCGTGCATTTAAAGGCATGGTTGTGCATAGGAAGAAGAAGAGAGGTTAATGGTTTTTGAAGATACGAAGAAGAGAGGTTAATGTCTTATTCATCATAGCTCATTAATTTCTGAAGAAGAGGTGAGTGGATAGAGGAGAGATTATGTAGAAGAGTAATTGCGTCTAACTAAATTAAAACTGTCGACACCCCATGTCATGATCGTCTCATAAGCTTTAACGCAACAGGGATGGACGATCATGCATAAGCACGATCACGACTAAAGCTTAAAATCAATAGTGTACAATCACGACAAAGGCTAGAAGTCAACACAATAGCGATTATTAAAATTAGTTTTGTAATTTCATTTTTAAATAAAATTAAATTAATAATGATAAAAATAAAAAGCAAATATTGTGGCTATTATTTTTTATTATTTAAAAATTAAATTTTTAAATAAAATTTGTTTCTAATTTTAAAAAAGGGTGGAAGGTTTAGGAGTGCACGATTGTGCACGATCATTAGTCGTATTAGTGAAGGGCTAATGCACTCCTGATGTGTGACTTAATTTAGTAAAAATCATATCTCTTAATTCTGATGTCCAAAAATTACAAACTTTATACCATTAGATAGCTAAGAGCATAAGCTACAACTTTTATTGAGACAAGTTTGTCTAATATCAATAGAGTTTAATCGTTGAAATAAGTAAACCGTATTCTTTAATATAAATTTCTGCACTATTATCCCTCACAAAAATTTTGTCCTGAGAGGATATTGAGAAATTAATGAATTATGCTCAAGAAGACATTTACCTCTGCTCTCTCCTCTTCTTCATACATTAATGAACTATGGTGATTAAGACATTATGCATTTCAACTAGAATCATTCAGAAAAGCATTCATATAAGGTTATTTGAGAAAAGTCTCAGGTGTCTGTTCTATATAATGCACGCCCGTGCATGGTCTGTTTGTTACAAGAGAGTTCTTGTATATTAAATTTTTTATTCCCCTTCCCTCTGTGAAATAGTTGAAAATGACATATTGGAACTCTACCACAATTTAGTCGACTCTTTAAACCAAAACAAAAAAACAAGGGTTGGCATTATAAAGTTGGAAGTTCCAACTAATTATTTGCAGGTAATAGATGCCCTCCCGGCACTAATCAGAATTAAATACATACAATGGTATACGTCTACTTAGGCGATTCACATTTGTGGTTATTCCTCTTCTTCCTCGATAGCTCTCTTATTACTAATTAAAGCCTCCGCTGCAATGCATCTCTCCTAACTAACAACGTATATAGCTTGCAACACTCTAAATCAAAATAAATAAGCAACATATAACAACTTAGAAATAAAACCACAACTATGTAACCACTCATGGGCGTCTGTCACTGGCATCAGTTTGACTGGTTTATAGTGCAGGCTTTTGAACTACTACCAGCCATGGTTTTGAATGGCACACACTGTTGGGCCTTGCACTGGTGCAAGTCTAGTATCACGAGGCACCAATGCACGCCTGGTGAGAGTCTGCCATTGAGGGGTGTGATTGGTACGAGAGAAAAGAAGGTGCATTCCACATCCCCTATTTTTACCACCCTCTTAACTTATCCAAACGTAGACACAAACTGCTCTCTAACCCAAGCTAACGCACACAACCTCCCCCCCATAATAATCTCATCGTCCTCAGCGCAAAAGTCCCACCGCGTCCACCAAACCAAGTTATTAGGAGCAAAATCGTGAGGTCTACGTACACAATCAACTATGCCTCCAAGAATTAAACTATCGAGAGTTGCTGCTTCTTCACGACAAGAGCCTACTTCAGGTATGTCGTGCCTCATATTTGAAAGTAGAGAGCATCAACAAAGGTACACTATTCTTAAGAATCAAAAAATTATTCCAAATAGATTTATAGATTCTAAAGCACTTATTCAATTTGGAATATTTGATCGAGTGCAGGAGTTATTTCGAAATGTAGGTTGGGAAATTTTTTTTGAATTTTGAGAAAATTCATATGTAAAATTGACATTAAAATTTCTGACCACTTTACAATTAGTATAAGAAATTGGGTCAGTTATAAAATTTCGATTAATGAATGCATATTATCAGATAGATGTAACAGAAGTTAATGATATTTTTGGCTTTCCAAATACTACTTTCTTTAAATATCCAAAAGAATTTGACCCTACCGAGTGTTGGTCACAATCGACCCATTCTAATAAAGTGTTTGCCGCTAGTCGATTTAAAGCATCTATTATCGTGGACCCTGCCCTTCGTATTCTCCATCAGTTTATAACTTTTACATTATTCGGTAGAGGAGATAGCAATGGGGGAGTTTCTAAAAGTGACTTATTTGTTTTGCGGTGCATGGTACATATGAGACCCTTTAATGCGGGTTGTTGGTTAGTTGGGCATTTACAAGAAGTGGCTGCATCTATTAGAGGGAAAATTATTGTTGGGGTATTTGTGACAGGAATTGCAGAATATCTCGGCTTGCTAACCGAGAGAACACGAATACCCATGCAGCTAGTTTTGGAAAAGTCGACTTTGGACTTGAATTCTTTGGTGTTGATGAAGGTTATCAAGCGGCAAGGCAATCGCTATATTCTTATCCATGATGAGAGGGGGGAAGGTTCGAGTAGTCAACAATTTTAAGTTATAGAAATGGAAATTTCAGAAGAAGAAGATGTTCTACCTTCCCAACCCCAACCCCAACCCCAACCCTAACAGAGAGGGATATATGGTTCCGTGGAGTATCAATCACTGACAAATCAATTGATAGCATTTGAACACTGAACAAATGACAAGCTGTAGAACATTGAAGGTAGCGTGGCTGAGATTTGAACCTTCATGGCCAATTTGAATGCTCGCTTCAGACAAGCTCCACTCCCATCTTAGTATCGTGTTTCTAAGCTTTCCGTTTTTATTGGTTGTTACCTTAATTTATTTTCGTTATCATCTTTGTCCTTCGTTTCGTTCTTTAGCGTCTTAGATCACGCTTTCATTTTGTGATCACATCAAGGGTTAAGTGACTAAAATTAAACTTAGAAAAGAAAACAAAAGAATTTTTGTGTCTTCTGTGTTTGTTTTCCCATTTAGTAGTTACATATGCATGATTATTAAATTAACTCAATCTTGATTAGAAATGCATAATACGATTGAATGAGTATACTTGCATGCGTAGACTAATTGACTTGGATTTCAGTTAAAAGGACTTTGGCGTGTTGTGATAGATGAATGAGACCTTTCATTTGGTCAGATTTAGAGGATTTTTTAAAACATAAACACGAAATTGTGAGATTCTTTGTGGAGAGTGTTCTTTCATTATTAAGGAACTCCAGAACTTACTTGAAGATACTAGTTCAAATCACACAATCTTATGTAAATATTGAAACGATGAAGGCAGTTAGGATTTAGCCCTTTTGCTTAAAAGGCCACCATCATCTTACCTCTAGTAAATCCCCTTTGAGCTTAACATGACTCCTTTTATTTCTTTAAACCCAAATATCAGGCTTCAACTTGATTATTTATTGTCTTCGATGTATATATCATAAAGCAAGTTGAGCATTTGAACTTCATTTAATTTTATGGATTAAGTATGGGGGATCATAACATATAGTTCGGTATTGTATTACGGATGGGTATGGTTGTCGAGATTTTCACATCTCGTGTGCGCTTTGTCTTCTCTTGATTTCCTTGGTTTATAATCATAAACATCAAAAAAAAAATACAAAGCTAGTGAAAAATAAGAATGATACATTAAAAAAAGAGAATATTGAAAAAAAAAAGACAGGCAAGGAGGAGAAAATTAAAAGAACAGCAGAGAGAAGAAGTGTTCAATTTGTTAAGTGAGAGGAAAGAAATGAGTGTTTTATGGTCATGAATGAACTCTATATTAAAATGCTCAAACTTGTGTTGTGGTTTTAACCAACATTTTTCCTTTTTCCTACCCTTATCTCTACTCCATTACAACCTAAATAAAGACCTTCGGATTGATGCTTGTGTTTGATATGAGTGTTGCAGATTGGATCGGTAAGCAAGCTTATGGTAGATGCCTTACATGAAATGAACGATGAATGAATACATATCCTACCTTTAAATGCTTGAGAGGATGAAGAGTTGAGTGAGTATCTATCACACTTGTTTGTTGCTTCTTTTAATTGAAGTGCTTGTTGAATTTGGCTAAATATGCAAATAATAACTTGTTCATAGAGCATTATGACTTTCCAATTCTTAGGTTGTGTTTGTTGAAATGATCGTTCATATCTTTAACTATTAGTTGGGAAATTTGTTGTCCATTGTGTAGTATATTTTTTCATGCTTTGCTTCAATAAAATGGTAAGGAATGTTATGGAATTTGTTTTCTACACAATTCTTTTTCATTGCTATTTCACCACAATACATTGCGAACATTAAAAAAGAGAATAATCGGAAATCCCAATTAACTAACGTAGACGCTAAAGTACCTAAAGTGGTCTTAAATCCTGTCAATAAAATAGGTTGTAGTGAACGTCCTTCTATTTTCAATCTCCAATATAAATCTTTAAAATTTTGTATAATCGTCTATTAATTGAATAAATGGATAGTGCAGTTACAAATAATAAGAAAATTCATAGCTCTTTAACAGAAGTTCTATATAATATTCTGCCTAATTACCTTATTTATTGAAAGAGGGAAAAATATGTAAAGATCCATACATATGGGTAAAATAACAAAATATTGCCATTCTATAGTAAAGATAGCATAGAATGAAGGATTGCAAACACATTGGAAACAAGGTAACAATCCTAAATTAGTCTATTGTGTTTAAATTGATATTAATAATAAAAGAGGTAAAAACTATAACATTGGATTTATAAAGATTGAACGGTATTAAACTTGAAAAAACGATTTGTGTATACAGTCCACAGGAGGAAATATGTCCCACTTTCAACAATTGATGAAATTGAAGAACCTTTTCTTTGACAAAATTGGGAAACAAATTATGTTCCTCTCTTTCACTCTTGTTTCCAACATAAGGTGAGGTTTAAATTAACCAAATTCACTATCTTTTGATGGGCTAATTTTAAATGTGCAACACCAGAGGAAAAAATTAAAACTTTTTGCTCAAGAAATTTAAAAACTACGTTGTAAGGAAAAAAATATTCCCTAGATGAAATTTTATATATTTATGAAAGAACAACTATGATATGAGTTAAATTTGTGCTATGATTTGGATGCGAAAATGTTGTGACGCGAATTTTGATATTAAAGGACCGTAGTTAGTGAATTGGAATTAATTGAAGCCATTACAGAATTGAGGTATTTAAATGTACATTTGGACTAAAAAAATGGTGAAGAGCTAAGTTAAGTTGGTACATTAAAAATTAGAATGATTAACCGTCTGAGTTACTGAAATTTGGCAAAGCTAATGCATTGACAATTGGCAACAGTCATTGTGTGACAAATGGCAGCATGATAAGAAGACAAATGGCAATTAAATGTGAGGATTAGTGGTAGCCTACTAATCCTAATAATAATAATAATAATAATAACAATAACTTATAAGAAGAAGAACGTTAATAATAATAAGGAATTTAATAATAAAATTAAAATAAATATAATTTATGAAAATAATAATAATAATAATAATAATAACAACAACAACAACAACAACTATAATAATGAAAATGGATTGATTGAATCAAAGTGAGGGAATGGGTCGGAATGTTATGAACTGGAGAATTTTCATTGATTATGCTTTGGTATTTTGGTTATATCTTGAGCTATATATTTTCAAATGAGTTGATTCTTAGTTTATATTAAACTAGAGTTATATTTCTACAACTTTCTTGAAGAAGTCAAATTTTAATTATGTTCATAAGAGCCGTGAAATTTAGCTTGAAATTGAGAGTAGTATTCTATTGAGACATAAGGAATAGTATAGAATATTTTAATCATAACTTGCATGATACTAGACCAAAATGAATGAATTTGGTGTCATTAGAAACTTAAGGCATAGAGGAACATTTTATTAGAAGAAAGTGTTGTCTAAAAACTTCTAATTTTAAGTCAAAATGGCAACAACAGCAAAAAAAAAATTAAGGAAGAAAACATAGCATGTCACGATCATGCATTAGCATGATCGCGACTATGCTAAAGCATGTGGAAAGTCACGACCGTGACTCGGCACAATCGCGACTCTATTGAAAAACAAGGGAAGTCACGATCATGCCTCAACACGATCATGACTCTACTGATGAAGGAAGAAAGTCGCAATCGTGCACGTGCATGATCGCAACTCTCAAAACTTTGAAAAAAAGGAGAGACTGTTTTGAACATTCTTTGATCTTTGTCCATATCTTATTCTCCTGACCTCCAAATGACATGGGACTTGAACCATTAGACTTGAAAAACATTGTTTTACGTCTCCACCAAAAATTATAACCATCTGAAATTATTTGGGAGAGATTGAGTGATAAATTTGAGACGAAATTGATGAGGAGTTCTGGAATTTCGTAACTGGAGTATTTTCACTAAACATGCTTCGGTATTTTGACAATATCTTATGAATGTGTGATTGATTATATATATATGAATGTAAAGCATTTCACTACATGAATGCATGAAAGATAAAGATAGTTATGACCGGAGTTGCCAGTGTAAAGAGCTTAAAGCTCATACTATTATCAGAGACTCAGGCTCAGTTGTGAAAGTACCCGGTATCCACTAAGAGATATGGGTCATTATCTGGTACAGCTCGGTATCCACTAGGGGATATGAGCTAGTAAAAAGCCACTCAGTCACAACAACAACAATAACAAGTGAAAGTGAGTCTCACATGCATTGAATATACATTTTAATACATGTGTTTGACTGATTAAAAATGTATTAGTACCTTGTATTTGAATGAGAATTTGATATGTGATATTTTTTGCAATATGCAAAGATGTGAAATATTTGTTACGTGTGATAAGGTGTTAAATGAATTGAGTGAACCATTGATGATGGTTACCTCATTAAGTTCGCAAAACTTCACCCACAATTGCACGTTGACATTTCAGGATTGAGAGAGAACATCAGCTATTGAGAAATTACAAGAAGCATAATTGTTGTACTTTTGTGAAGAAGAAATAGCTCAAAAGTCTGTCAGCTGAGACTAAAGAGTTTAGACAGATATTTTATATATTTCCTCTTTTATGTAGCGTATTTGTATTAGTTTGATAATGTACGTACTCTAATGATATTGGAGACTTTCAATGTACATACATGGATGTTGAAAGCTACATTATAAATTCAGTTTTTGTTTATGAAATGAAAAGAGGAATACAATTTATTAATTTTGTTGATTTTGGTCTTTAATTTTTAGTGACTTTTATGTACAATAATTGATGTCATGACTAAGGTGGATATGTTGCCATGTTATAAAGTGAAGGTGAGATATTTAACACACCATTATTATAAATTATCTACTAGAATGTCCACAGAGTGTTCCGATATGTAATTTATGGTAATGGGGTGTGACATATAAAGTTGGAAGTTCTAACAAGTTTTATTTTGTGTATAGAGTCCTTTCCTGCTCTAATCTTAATCAATAACATAAAACGGTAGAAAAGTAATAGAAAATGTCTAAACAATTTCATTCATGAAAATATTTTTTACTTGGTTCTTGTAAGCACCAAAATGAAGGTGAAACAACGACCAAAAACTGATTTAAAAGGAGGTATTCTTCTTGTAGTTGGACAATCGTGCTCTGATAGCTCTTTGCACTTATTAGCCATAACTTCCTCTTGATTTCATTGAAATTAGATCTGCAACCTCCCCACACACTGTCCTTCCTCTGTAGATTTCTTTGGCATCTGAAATCTCTAAGTCTGCCCACTGTTGCGAAACAATCAGGTGTGCAACAACCACAACTGCAACTATATTAAGTGCAAAATTCATCAACAACATGCATCAATCCAACTTAATAAAATAAGCTCCAAAAGTTCCGTCAAAGACTACATAACGTAAACAAACAACAAAATACTTCAAACATCAATTAAAAATGCTAAAGATCAAATAAACTAGAACTAAAAACATACTTATCAACTTCCCCACACTTAGACCTGTGCTTGTCCTCTAGCAAAATGAAACACAACCAATCCACTCTATCAATTCATCATCACAAGGATTAAGAGCATGCTATCTTTCAAACTTCGATCACTCAAATGTCTAATTACTACATACATCATAACTAATTTTCATTGGCATACACAAATAAAATCAAATTATGACACTATCGATCACAGGGAAGCATAGACTCAAAATGGATCTTCCTCACAGCATTCACTCATTTCACTCAAATGTTTAAGGTTAGTGTTTCACTCAAGACTCCCTACAGGAAAGTACACCACTATAGGCTTGCAAGTACACCAATTCTTCTCCACAATGATTACATGTAGAAATAGTTCAAAAGGACTTTGTTAAGGGTTGTAATGGGGCTAAGGTTGAAGGTATGTAAAAAGGAGTTTGAGGGCTCATTACAAGGACTTATAGAATACTAAGTATGCAAAGGGACACAAAATTATTTCTGAGACATACAAATGGATATAACTAGCTACTCCACATTTATTGTTGATACTATATCTTTTCTGTTCCTTTTTTCTCTTTTTTTCTTTTCTTTCTTATCCTTTTTTTTCCTTTCCCTTCTTTTTTGTAAAAATGAAAGAAATATAAACTAACATAAGCAGGAACATGTTTTGTGATATAAAAGTATATGTACAAAGAAATTGCAGCTTAAAGCATCTCATTTGGTTTAAAAATTTAGTAAAAAGCCCCAAACTAGCTACCTTAATTAGCACTCTATTCATCCTTGTGATAGGATACGGTAATGAGGTTTGAGGTTTATAATGAGTTATTTTCTACAAACCAAATAAAAGGTGAAAGGCTCAAAGGATTTGCAAGGGACAATGACATAGGTTGGTAATTTAAGTGAAAGGCTATAAGACCGAGGCCCTTAATCACTTCTAATTAGCATGCATCTAGTAGATTTAAATTGGTTCAAGGCAAGTTCTAGGATTACTACCAATGGGAGTATCGTACATTCAAGGAAATGATATGACCATGGATTAAAGTCATATGGGCTCAACTCTTAACTTAGGCTCAAATGAAAATCCATCATATTTCTACACATCACCTAATCTCTCAAATATCAAATTCTGACTCAGCTTATATAACCAACTACTCAAGTCAATCCGCATGGTTCACCTTCTATCTAAGTGGCGTAATTGAATCTTCAAACATGTTAATCAATCCTAATTTCTACTACTATGATAGAATTTCAAGGCAACAACTTCTATCTCAAATATTGAAGTGCAGGGAAAATGGTTAGCCTAGAACTACAAACCTAATATGCAACCTACAAGACATACCACAATGTAATGCAAACATAAACATCAAATAATACGTACGTAGCTTGGTGGCTACCTCCCCACAGATGAAGGAAACATTGTCTTCAATGTATGATGAGATAACAAAGAACACAAATAGTAAGGCCAAAAATCACAACACAAAACAAGTACAAATGCAATGTTCACAAAAGAATCACAAACAAACAAACAAATAAATACAAAAACAATAAAAGAGGGAGTGTAGAAAGCTTATGGAGGAGGCGATGGCACATACAGTCCTTGCATCTACCATGACTTGTGAATTTTCTTCTCCAGGTGTCGTTGTTGGTGGGCTATCTTCTGCATTTGCGCATTGATTTGATTCAGCTACTGCTGTGTATTTTTGTAGCTTTCGGCCAATAGTGAATATACTCTCACCCAAGTTGATGGCCCCTATTGTTCCTCCTTAGTTGATGAGAATGAATCCAGAGAAACAAGTCTAGAACTTGAAGCTCCACTTGAGAACCTGTGCTTCACTGCACTACGTGTTTGAGGATATCGGAGCTCCATGTTGTGGTGCTTTATGATCTCTACACATCTTAAGTACGGTGCATCGAAATACTAATAAGCAACAGGGGTTAGTTCAGGAAGATAAATATGAAAATGATGAGCTAAAGCAGTGGCTAAATACCCCATTCCTAAAGTTGTTTCCTTTCTTCCCATAGATTGGATCAAAGATTGATAAATATGAGAGAACATATTAGGCTTTATCTGATTATCTATACACCATAATAAAAACAACTCTTTAGTGGAGCATTTGTTACTTTGACTTTTTGAAAACATAGCAAAACAAATGAATTTATGTAAAAGCATCCGCTCAGGATTAAGAATGTGTGAATTTGATGCATTATTGGGATTATAATCAGGCAAGTATGTTAAATACTTCCAATAAATCGTAGATGAGAATTTTTGATAGCCATATGCTACCTGTGCCTTTGCAAAACCAAATAATTCTCATAACAAGTTCTCATCCAAGGAATAAGCCTAGCCTTGTAGTCTAAACCAAAATTTAGTAGGTTCGCTAGACTCAAACCTCAAAGAAGTGAAAAACTCTAGTGTCAATTCATCGTAAATAGGAAATTGCATATGCACAAATTGTTCCCCTTGACCTCTCTTACAAAATTTCAAGAAGTTTTCTTTTAATCCAATTTGTTCTAACACCTCAAAATTAAAATATCGTGGTGCTTGAATGATCCTAGTATTGAGAAAAGCATACCTAACACCCTTTTCGGAGGAAAAAATGGGGAAAGGTGCATCATAATCAGCTACAAATACGCCCTTCCACCTCAGCAAAGACGATTTCGTCATATTTTGTGCTAGTTGCATTGCTTCTTCAAGGCATAATGACGTCAAAACCAAAAAAAATCGGAAAAGGAAAGTTTGGAGAAAGAACACACTCAGCCCCTAGACAGCAAAATCTGCGACAATGGACAGAAGGAGGGGAAAAGAAAAACAAATAACTGAAAGTTTTGATAAAAAATCTAAGTAAAAAAGTTTTGATAAAAAATCTAAGTAAACTTAAAAGAATTGATGAGGAACTGGAAGAAAATGAGATGTCGATGTCAAAAATGCAGAGAGGGGAGCATATAGCAGAACAGAGAATAATAAATGGGTATTTGGAAATAGGTTATTTGAAATGTTTTAAAAACTCACCCTAGGCGAGTTAAATTTTTGCTCTATCACGATCGTGCTTTTGTACCTTCGTAATTCTGCTTAGTTATAGCATTTGTAAGTTTGGTTTATCTAACAGTAAGTAGAAAATTTATAATAACAAATTTTAATAACAACAAGAATAGTAAATTTAATAATAAGACGAAGAAAATTTATAATAATAAGAAATTTAATAATAACATTAAGAAATATAATAAATAATAATAAGAAATTTAATAACAATAATAAATATTTTAAAATATTAATATAATTAATATTAATAAGAAT
>JAOSBO010000004.1:2035770-2056373 GCA_027563915.1 Erythroxylum rotundifolium
GCATCCATCGAAACATTAGTATAAATTTATATTTTATTAAAAGCAGTTGATTATGAAATATACTTTTAATTCTCAAACTTAGCGTCTGAGATTTGCCTTTTACCAAGTTGCAGTAGAATCAAGTTATCCAAAATACATATTAAATGACTTAAAAGTAACAATTATATTATTTAAAAAATCATATGAGAAGGAGACTTCGGAACTTTGTATTAATATTTAAAAAATTACTATGAATTGACTAGAACATTCACTTGAATTTAACATTATTTAAAAACTTATATAAATTGTTGAATATATATATTTTAATATAGAAGACCTTTCACGTTATGTACCTATACATCGCACCCACGAACACGCTCCTCTGACATTTCACGTTAAGAAAACTCTACTTCCAACATGTAGTATTAAAATCTTACGATTTAATTAAATTTTGGGTCAAATTCAGATTTTAAAGATTGATTTAGTCTGTCCAAATTGATTTAAATAAAATATTGAAGTGACGTAGTTTTAATATAAAATTTGATCTTCAATACTATTTGGATAAGGTATTAGGCAAAAGTCGAATTTGATTCAACTTTTATTAATAAAATTATTAATTGGATGAACAAATTATAAAAATCCAATTAATAATACCCACTTACGTCAACTTATAGTTTTCCAATTACGTCAAGTAGATGATGATATACCCAAAGAAAAACAGAAAACAGGCTACTTGTTTCTAGTGGCAATACCTTTCTTGCTAAGAAATGAGTGAAGATCAAGCATATTCAAAGCTGGCTATAACATCAATCTTTATCATGTTATTTCTTTAGGAAAAAACCATCAAATTACGTATACGAAAATATTGAAAAGGAAATGAACTATAACTTCTCAAGGTTCATGCTTATCCAAAAATTTTCAATAAATAATCTTTCGTGACTAGATCATAAAGGGAATTCTTCCAAGAGCCTCCAAGTAGGGATGGTATTTAGGTTCAGGCCCATCCCACTTCGACTCGAGGTTAACAAGTTAGACTTGAATTGATCATGCCTCATGTTCGAATTTTTTGAAAAATGGGCCTCGTATAGGCCTAGGGTTCTAGCTACTTAGGCCCGCTGTAGGTTGAGGCTCAATATTTATTAAAAAATATATTTTTATTTTCAACTTAAAATAAATAGATCAGTTCAAGTCAGGCTGCCTCAGGCCTAATCGAGCTTAGTTACCAAGGGCCTGAGCAGAAGCTATCAAGTCAAGATTGAGACTAAGTGAGTTTAACCCAGGTCAACTCATTGTCATCTCTATCTCCAAATAGACAGAATAGTAATAAATTAGGTCGAGCTAGAACCGATCTATAAATTTTTGCAATAGTGAGGGCCTAATTTTTGAACAAGTCCTAGCTCCAAACAAATTTTTTAATTAAAAATAGAAAACTATAGTCTTTTATTCAAAATCACATCATTTTCTTATAATTTTTAAACTTTGGGCCGGGCATTGGTTTGAACAGCCTAAGTTCAAACTCGACCTAAAGCTCAAAAATTTTACAGAAAAAGCTTAAATCCAATCCAAAACTCAATCAAACCAAACTAGTTCGGTCAACTATAGGGCAATCTAGGCGGGCCCTAGCTTTTTTGCCATCTCTCCAATAGGTACTAGTGTGATAATACTGCTACTAGTCCACTTAATTTTGACTCATCGATCTTGGTTGCACAATAGGAGTTACAAAGGTTCTTCAATGATTCTAGAAATTCTAGCCCTATTACTCAGAGGAACATCTCCAGTAAAAGAAAGTAAGAAACAATTATTTTTGCATACAATCTAAGATTCTTAAACATTCTATAGAGTGTTGTTTTAACTTCATCCTGAACTAAGAAATGCTAGAAAAAAAAGGTTGACTGCTAGTGTGGGACATTGTAATATTCTAGTTAAAATTCGTGATTCTGATGGCTCTTCTAATACTTAAGCTAATGGTGTTTCTAATGGTATTTCTCCTATCACTGTTGAACAGTTGCAACAGCTCGACATTGTTGCCTCATCACAATTTGAAGGCCTTTTCCTTTGATCCTGTTGCATCCTTTGCTATGATGTTAGGTAATTGCTTATGTCTCTTTTCTTTTAAGCCTAATCTGAAATGATAATTGATAGTGGAGAGTATGCTTATGTCTCTTTTCTTTTAAGCCTAATCTAAAATGATAATTGATAGTGGAGCTACTGATCATATAACCCCACATCTTGATTTTTTATACTTAAAAATGTATTCCACATCACTGTACCATTCCTACACCTAATGCCGGCAAAGTCTAGTTAAACACATTGGTACTGTCAAGTTATCCGTAGATATTATCCTTTCTCATGTACTTCATGCCGTTGATTTTCAGTTTAATCTCCTTTCAGCCAGTTGATTAACGAAAAAAACTTTCCTTTAACTTCTTGTTTACATTCACAGAATGTGTTCTTTAGGCCCATTCAATGAGCAAAACAATGGCTCTTGGTAGGAAATTTGATGACATTTTGGTGACTAATTCTAAACTGATTGAAATTTAGGCTCTAAAACAACATCTTCGTTCGACATTTAGTATCAAAGACTGGGAAAATTGCATTATTTCTTAAGTCTTAAGTTTGGTTATGCTTCTCATAGTATTACTCTTACTCAAAAGAAATTTACTATTGAACTATTATTTGAAGCTGGAATTTTTGATGCTAAAAGTTTATCGACCCCTTATTAATCATCATCTGGCAGCTGATGTTGGAGAGCTCTTGCTTGCCAGTTACTATAGGATGCTCATTGGGAACCTCAATTACCTCACTCATACTAGATCATATATCACATTTGTTGTTCAAACGTTGAGTTAGAACATATTCTTAAGTATGTTAAAGGCACATCTAGTCAAGGTATTCTTTTAAAAACTAATAATACTCAAATCAAACTTTAACAGATTATTTGGAATGGTCAGAATTGAATTCAATTAGGTGTTTAGAAAAACAAAAAAGGGATGAGTTCAATTCATGCATGTGATTGAAACTCATCTCCTTTACAAATTGAATTCACTCCTCCAAGTATCGGAATTGAATTCATGCAAGTAATTGAAAGCGAAGATAATGGACTAAATTGATCCCATTAAGCATATCAAAGCAGTGCTCCAATAAGGATATGGGAATTTCTCACTCATTTTTGCCTGATAAATAATATTTATATATGATTAATAACCAGATTAATTTTCCTTTATTTTTTACATTTAGAAATTGTAATTTCACATTAATTATGAAATTATTATTGTAAATTTAGAGAAATTGAGATATTATTTAAAATAAAGAATAAATCATAAAATCTTTTGATAAAACTTTATCAATTTGTGCTCTATATCTTCTTCAATTTTATAATAATAATAATTAAAAAATTCATATTTTTTAGTCAAGGGTAAAAATGTTATATAAAATAATTTAATTCATTTTGATTGTGTTCCAAACAGTGTAATTAAATTCAATTCCAATATTACTAGATTTATTCTAAATAATATAAATTGAATACAATTCAATCTCATTAATGTAATTGAATCCAATTCGTTATTGAACTCAATTCGAAAGTTTCCAAACGGCCTATAAGCTTTCTCAAATTCGTATTGGGCCAATTGCACTACCTCTCGACGCTCCATCACTAATTATTTAATTCAAGTTAGTCAATCTCCTATTAATTGGAAGACCAAGAAGCAAAGTAATATCTCTAAATCCTCCGCAGAAGTTGAATATAAAGCCACGTCCCAAGCTGCCTTTGAAGTTATATGGCTCGTAAGGCTTTTGGAGAAAATGAATATCTTGAATCTTAAGCATGTTATCTTACACTGTGTGTCAATTAAAGTGCTACTCACTTCACTCGCGATAATATCATGGAAGGTTTGCCGTTGCTCACATATTTGCCCACAAAATGTCAACTTACTGATGTTCTCACTAACATTCATTCTACTGCTCAACATTGGCAGCTTCTACTCAAGGTGGGAATGTTGTCTTCTTTCGGCCAACATTGGGTGTTGGAGAAAACTTGCTGCCGCGTCAACAAATATTTTATGGACAAATAACCAACTTGTTTCAGAAATGTAAAAGAATTCCTTTTATTCTTTTGTATATGTCTATGTACAGAGAAGAGCCAATAAATAGGGCCCATGAAAATGTCCCAATCTTGCGACATCGACACAAGGATCAAATCCTTAAAAAACAGAGAGAGATGGAATTCAACCATGTGCACCGCAGTAGACAGGAATCCCCATCACCACTCCGTCGTCATGGCGACCGGCGCCGACAGGCACTCCCATCACTGGCTTCGACGACGAAGCACACGGTTTCGTTTTATTATTTCTCGTAACTGGAGCCGGACTCCCCCGGTTGGAGACCTTTATGGAAAGATTAACAATACCATTTTTCTCACCCTTCTCGTTCTTCAGTCGATAACTCAAGATGTGTCCGTAACACTCCGGCGCCGAACAGTATTTCCCTAAGAAATCAGAAGCCGGCACGTCGACGGTACCAATAACTCTGTCCACAGTCCCAACCCTGCACAGCACTTGAAGGGTTATGAACCGAGCGTGCGTTGGCATGACCATTACCAGCTTCTCGTTCCATGAAGGAGAGCTTCCTCCTTCAAAGTCTGCCTTTGTGGATTTGCTGTTAAAAGGGTCAGTCTTCACTACAACAAAGGTGTTTGTTTTCACTGGTTTTTTATCAAGACTCAAATTTTCTGCAGAGAAGATGACGATCTCTAGAGTGAAGAACGTCATAGATATAAATTAGAACGCCAATCACTTAAAGGGTATTAATAAGCAGAATTGTGAAGAGAAGGAAAAGAGTGAGATGACGAGTCCTCTAACGGAGGGTTAGCTGTTTCTTTATAGGCAACGAAAGCTTGCGCGTTTGACTACGAAAAGGCATGGCGAAGCCGAGTTGCGCCTGATGATGTGATGGTTGGTGAACCATTATTTGTTGATGAGCGTTGGATACTTGAGAGAGATAACATGAGTTGTTTAATTGTAGCGTGTTTAAACCCGCGGGTGAGTTAATAAGGGTCCTTTTTTTTTTTCTTAAATAAAGTCGTGTTTCTTTATATATATAGTTGTTTAAAATTTGAAATTAGAGCTTTACCTCCTAGTGCTTTTTCATAATTGAAACCTGCCTGATGAGAAAACAAAAAAGTGGCGTGTTTCAATTTCAACGATCAACTGTCAAGGTTTTAAATTATAATATTTATGACTTATTATAATGGTTACAGCTGTAAGCAATAATTGCTATAAAATATGATAACTATGCATAGTAATAGATGACTCATAGGAAATTTTTGTCTGACTCAAATTTTGATCCAGTCTAAAAAGTACAAAAAAAATAGAGTTTTAAAATTGGGTATTTTGAATTCGAATTTTAAGTATTCGTACATTTTAGACTTTTTAAAGCTTTGAAGTAGTGCTTGAATGAGTAACCAATTCTTTTCTTCCACTTATCCATGACCAATTCTGTTCCACACATTCATAGCCACAAATTTTGCCGGACCTACAGAAATTATGACTATAAATGAACGGCACAGGGTTGGTCTTGGGTTAAAGTTACAGAAGATTTCACTTCCTTGAATGAAGTCTTGTTATTTAAAGGTAGGTTCCACAACTTTGAAGAAAACTAGACAGCTTGCCTTTCTTGTTTGACCTCTAAAATTTGCAGCTGCCTGTGAAACCGCATTCCAAAGTTTTGGGAACATCGCTCTTCACACGACAAATCCCGTTTCGTGTTGTGTTCTCTGAAATTTTGGTTAATCATTCGAGTATATGCGCGTCAAAAAGAATGGAACGCGTTACAAATTTATACATTTATATAATGTATATATAAATATGTGATAAGATTTAATAAAATATGATAGAAATATTATAGTCGGTATAGAAAATTTGATCTTACTCGATCAAAAAAAAATATTACCTTTTTAAATCTAATTGAAATTCATAATAAAATAATGTTGTCGCTCTTGTTTTGACCGAAGTTTTAAAAATCAGACGAAAAGTTAAATCAATAATACCTATAATTTAAGATTTAAAAGGTTTAATTATTATTAAACTATCTTAATATATGTTAATAATTGAATAAAATTAAATAATTTAGAATATTATTGAATGAGGTTGTCATTGTCCACTCAAAAACTTAAAATTTAATTAGAAAATTAGACTCCTAAATAAAAATTAATTAGTTTATAAAAATTGATTAGTTTAAAAAATGATAATTAATTAATTAATCAGTTTTTAACTACAAAAATTATTAGACTAAATCGAACCATAAAATTAAAAATTGAAAAAATGTCAACTTAAACTTACTTATTATTGAATTTCTCTAAATTTTGTGCTTTAACGTAATTTTTATTAGGATGTTGTTTGATGTAATTGAAATTTAATAATAGTTTTAAAATGTTATTTTATTTATTATTTAGGTATAATAACGGATAATGGGTTGTTGCTAATAGTCTCATTTTTCCAGGCCTGTAGGAAAAAAAATCGAAATTTCAATTTGAATTTTTGTTTGACCGAGTCAATGGTGTTTAACAAGTTCACGAGTCTCGATCTGAATTCTAATGTGTACGCCAGCAAATGACGCAGCTTGTTAACCTTTGTATGTTTGTGTGCTAACTAGCAACCCTTGTCACTGTCAACGTGTTTGGCCAGAGTTGATTGAAGGGCAAGCCAGACCCAACTTTTTTTTTTTATTCTTAGGGTTGACTGACCATTTCTGAAAGTTTTGAATTAAAATAATGTTATTTTTTAATTTAAAAATTAAATTAAAATAAGATCTAGTCTAATTAGATCGTGAGGTTGATTGATTTTAGTCTCGTGTTTAGATTTATCAAGTTTCGATCATGACCTGAGCAAGGACATAAATTTTCGAATTGTTAAACTGACCTGACCTAATCTTATGTCATGTTAAGCGATAATTTTATTACAAATTATAAATTTTATGTGAGGCTAATTTAATTAATTTTATATATTCCTTAATATATTTTCTTAAACGAAAGCTTTTTAGGTTTGAAACTTGCACAAAATAATTTTACTTTTTACTGAATTAATTAAATAGATAGTAGGATTTGAATTAACAATCACTTAATCATAAAGGTTCTAATATCATATTAAGTGTTTCTTTCACTGCAAAAATTTAAACTTTATATGAGATCAAATTAATTGATTTTATATATTCGCTAATATATATATATATATATAGTATTTTCTTAATAAATCATTTAATAAAACACACTTTAATCATTTTGTTTTCAAAATTTTAAGTGAATCAAAAAATTACGTCTCTTATCAAGATTCAAACACGTACCAGACATACTTTTTTGTTGTATGTCTGGTACGGGACCACGTGTGCAGTTTAACTTATTCTAAGACCGTGTTATTGATCTTTATCCACATATTTGTACGAGTCCCACTTAGAAATCAATAGAAAGTAGTTTCAACAAATTAATGGGATCAAAGGTCCGTCAATGTTGACTTATACACCTCAGGAACTAGAGTGTTCTAAAAGTCTGGTTTTTGTTTGATACTTTTATTAAAATTTTAAAGGGTGGGAATTGGCCGCGTAGATTCCGGCAGCAAGTAGTTTTGTGTTGCAATTGGTTCCACAAACTATTCTACTGCAAAAGAGAAAACGTCCCGTAACTTCAGATATGAATTTAGTTTGCAATTAGCCCGCGCTTGCCTTGTTTTGACCTAAAATCAACGAGCTAAGTTCGAGTTGACCAAGCCTGGGATTCAGTTGTCCTAAAAAAAGAGTCTTAGGTTAGGCTTAACCCAACTTTTATATGTAAAATGAGCCTCGAGTTCGGTTGTCCTAAAAAGGGTAGGCTTGACATAACTTTTATATGTAAAACGACGTCATTTTGATGTTTGTAAATTAAAAATTTAAAGTCGGGTCGAGTTACATCTGGGCCCGCATGGCTCAAGTCCACTAATAAGGGCCCAATCTAACCTTGGGTCAGGCCCACACCCCTAGCAGTCAAAGACGAGGCCTGAACTCACTCCGGCTTATCACTAAAACAAACTAGGTTTTTAGTGACGATTTTAATAGTCGCCAAAGAAATAAAATTTATCGCTATTACTTATTTGCGACGATTACATATCATCACCCTAATCGTCGCGGACTCTCGGTAGCAAAACAATATCTGTGATGTTTTACATAACTCGTCGCAAAAATGTTTTTGCGACAAAAATAGTTCGTTGAAAAAACATTATTACCGACTATATGGCAGAACGTTGGTAATGATGATGCGTGACGTACAATTTTGGTAGATAAAAGTCTTTCCCCACGAAAATATAGACGTCGGTTTTCAGTTTTAGTGACCATTTAGTTTTCTTAGCAAAAAACTTTTAGCTACACATTCTTCCTGTAGCGAAATGTTTTTAGAGACGTTTGTTGAACGTAGATATAAAGTTTTAATGACAAATTATATTTGGTCGCTAATAATTATTTGTGACAATTTTTGTTTAGTAGCAAAAAAGTTTTAACTGCAAAATACTTGTTGCAGCTAAAAAGTTTTACTGACGTTTTGGATATGTAGAAAATTAGTTTTTGTGACGAACTTGGTTTGGTAGCTAATAGTAATTAGTGACGAAAATTAATTATTAATTTAATAATAAATATAAATTTTAGAAATGAATTTATTTTAATTTATTACAATAATTTAAGTTTATTTGACGAATTACTTTTGATAGCTTATATTATTTAAAAACAAATTTTAATTTTAAAATTAATAATTATTATAATTGTTAGAAACGAATTTATTTTAATTTATTACAATAATTTAAGTTTATTTGACGAATTACTTTTGATAGCTTATATTATTTAAAAACAAATTTTAATTTTGAAATTAATAATTATTATAATTGTTAGAAACGAATTTATTTTAATTTATTACAAAATTTAAGACATTTGTAATATTTTGTAAATAATCATAAATTGAAATTAAATAAACATATATAATGAAATGCATGTCACATATAAAACAATGTTTACATCATTTACAAACTAAGAATCTTAATCTTCGTCATTAGCATTGTGATAAGAAGAACCTAGCATTTCTTTAACCAATTTTTTAAAGTTGCTCATTTTTTTTAGTTCCCGATTTAACTTGTCTTCTGTACATTGTAATTTGTCTTTTGTGCATTATAATTTTGTCTTAAGTAGCTGATTCTCCTCTTGAAGCGTTATCAACAATACTGGTCATAAGCAAGAGGCTCCAACTGGCTTAGGGCCATGCCCAAGCCTTTTGATATAACTCGATCGTGTACCAAGGATATTGTCACAAATGTCATTGACATAGAGCTGATTTCCCTCAACCAATGACGCTTGCAACAACTCCTGCATCTTGATTTACAATGTCAAGAAGAAAATAAAGTTAACTTAAAAATCATTAGTTAATATTATATTTCAAAATTGTAATATTAATTTATTTGTACTTACATGATTATTTTATGCCTCATCCAACGTCCAGCCTTGCCTTTCCTTGTAGTGTGTGAGCTTGTACAGTGTGATCCGATCACACTGTAGCTCTTGACGTTATGTTTGACTCTACAATAATTAAGATTTAATTGAACCAATCTAAATTTATTGTGTTAGAAAATAGAATAATAAATCGAACACGTTATACTTACTAATTCTTGTCAGACAACGACAAATGATCTGGACCTAGTGTTATGCGAATTCGTCATTTTTTATCTGTTCGCCTTCGCTTTTTGACACTTGTCCTAAATAAAGAGAATTTGTTATAAAATCTATAAATACAATTAATGAAAGAAAAAAATGAAGAGAAGAAAATAAACCTGAAACTGCAGTGAAGCTCAATAATCACACAATTTATGTCAATTTGCTTCAGTCTCCCTTTCTGGCACATGTCTGCTAGCGTCTTCATCAGATGGGAAAGACTGATAATATTTATGCAGTCGATAGTGATGATCCTTCAGCCTTTGTTTCAGCAGTGAAGATATGCTGTTTGAAACATCAGGCTACTCGATATCTGCAATATCGAGCTTCATCTGTAAAAACATGTATTAGATAAGGTATTAATTTAGTTAAGCAAAATTCGAATACTTATAATGAAATCAATTGAAATAATAACGAAACTTTATCCAAAGCATTTTGCAGCAAGTTGTCTTCCTTCAACTGTCTGACATGCTGAAGGCAAAACAACTCATTCCGAACAATGACGCCCAACTCACTAGCTAATTTTACTGCTTATATCTTATCAATTGGGCGCCCTTGTGTTGGATCAATAGTGACGGACAACTTAGAATTCATTGCAACATTCATCTGTTGCAACTCAACACCTTTTGTCTTTCCTCTACCTAATTTTCTAAGGCCAGTATTGGAACCTGAAAAAACAACATAATAGTTAAAAGAGACAAAACATCTAATGAAAGCATAAATGTATATACGCTTGGTTATTAATAACAAACCTGAAGATCCCTCATGACTACCAGACGATGTTGTTAAAGGTTGTTGTTGTTGACTTCTCTCATGCGATGATGCCATTGCTAGTTATTCTGTTGGAGAGACTTCATCGCCCCTAACCACCCTCTTTCCTTTGTTACTACTAAGTCCTATAGTAATCAACCTGTGTCAAAATCAACAATATCAAAAAATAGACAACAAATAAATAAAATGATCAATTACTGCAAAAACATAACTAAAACATTAAAATTATGCTTATAATCATCGTAAATGAACATAACTACAATATCAACAATATAAGACCTATAATTATGTTATTAACATTATAAAGAATAAAAACAGTGAAACTTACATTCAATCATCATCATCAAGATGAAGAAAATCATCATCATTAAGATGATGTTCGTTTGATTCTTCATCACTAATATATTCCACCAAAGTATCGTCATTATCATTAAAGTCATACTGAGTATAGTCTTCATCTGTTTGTAAGATAAGATGAGATTGGATTTCATCCAGTTGAACTATATGTGGCTCGTCATCTCTCCTATAGAATGAAGATATATCTACATCTTCTACTCTAATGCCTTCGTTATTGATCTCTAATCCACTATTTTGATAGACTTCATTAGCATCTTCATCCAATTCACCAACATCCCTTTCACAGAAATCAAAGACATTCCTTTGTTGAAACTTTTGAACAACCTTCCAATTGTGACCCAATACAGTATCGTTGACGAAGAAAACTTGTTTGGCTTGAGTTACAAGGATAAAAGGGTCATTATCATATCATGTCTTACTAACATTAATGCTAGTAATATGCCCATTCACTCTCATGTTAGTTAGATTAAACCACTTGAATTTAAATAGAACAGCCTTCTTATCCTTGATGTAGTGCAACTCTATAATTTCATATATGACATCGTAGAAGTCAATTATTTCGTCGTCATGACATCCTTTAATGACAACCCCACTATTTTGACTTCTAACTCGACTATCTCGATCTTGTATGTGATATCGCACCCCATTAACAATGCATCCTATGTATTTCTTCCCACAAATATGAGGCCCACATGCCAAACTATATAATGTTGTTGTCGCTTCTTGCATGTTACGATTATATAACTGTATCATCTGTACAACAAATTTAAAATAAATATGAGGATGAGACATTTTCTCATATATACATATTATGTAAGAGTTGGTAAAACTTACTCGATTTCTAATCCATGATATAAACTTCTCTCTATGTCTTTCCCCAACATTAACGATCCCTTTGCTTTGAATTGTATCTTTGTGTTCTCTAACGGGGACAAAAAATACAGTAACATCAATGAGTTAATAAAAGAAATTCTAATATGATTGTTTGAATGGAAAGGAATATACGTACTCCATGTATGTATCGATGTTCTCGCAATTGTTCAAAATATACCAATGGGCAATTTTTAATTGGTCCTTACTTAACTCTATATATTTATCCGCACCAAGTGGCCTCACCTTTTGCGAGAAAATAAACAAAACACCATCGTCATTGAAATCAAACTTACGTTCTGGTTTATTAAATCTCGTCTCCACATCAGTTAAGTACATTGAGCAAAATGTTAAGTATTCAATTGCTATATAAGCCTCTACAATAGACCCCTCTGGTTGAGCTCTATTATGTACATAATGCTTAAGAGAGCATAAAAACCTAAACATAAACAGTTAAACAATTACGAATTGTTACTAACAAATAACATAGCAAAAACTTGTTGAATTTAGCATAAATTACCTTTCAATCGGAAACGTCCATAAAAATTGCACCGGTCCACCAAGTTTTGCTTCATATGGTAAGTGAATTAGCAAATAGACCATAACATCAAAAAACGATGGGGGGAATAACTGAAGTGAGAATCAAAGAGTTATTATTAAATTGAGTATGGTAGGAGAATCAATTTAATTATGACTGAATTAATTCTATAATAATATTTTTAATGATTTGTATAAATTTTATTATAATTAAATATTTCATTAAAACTATTATATTATTAAAAATATATGAGAATCTTCTTTAAAAATATTAAAATATAAGTTAAATTTCATTATCATTTACCCTATTTTTTATTGTCAAGATTCCATGATCCTAGACACTTTACATGAATTTGTACAACCGTTTGGATAATAAAGAAGCATATATTTCTACAATTGAAATTTTTATATTAAAATCAACTTTAACATTTAAAAAATCTTCAATTTTTTCTATATTAAAATAAACTCTCACATTTGGAAAATTTTCATAACAGAAAAATTGACTGTGTTAAGTCTCCGTTAATTAAATATCACGTGATATTTTTTCATATGGATTTTTTTAAAAATTTTATTAAAATGAGACTTACGGTGATAATGAGGGATTTATTATTTAAAACAGAAGTGAGTTTTAAAGGAGGTTAAATAGTATATTTAAGAGTCTGAGTTTAAATAAAAATGAGCCTCACTTTATGCCAAAATTTAAAATATGTCATTTAGCATTTAAGTGACGGAGGCCTAATATTGTTAGTTTTTCCAACTAGTCAAAGTTTAATTTGAATAATTTCTAAAGATTATGGTTATCTTGAACGATATAAAACATTAAAGTATACCTCAAATTTGAATGTAAATGATATAGCTAAATTGTTACTATAAAACAAATTAAATAATTTAAACATAATATTACACAAAATAATTTAAACATATTATTACACAAAATAATTTAAAGAAATTAAATACATACATATTATTACAAAATTATAGAAATTAAAATCATAGTCTAAATGACAATCATACCAATATCTATTCATCAATTACAAATTTAATTCTAACAAAGAAATGACATTCATTTCAAATAAAATCATATATATATATATATATATATATATATATATATAATGATAACTTTCATCGAACACCTTGTGTGCATAATATAACACACAGTTATCTTTGCCAATTTCTTAATTCTTTCCTTTTCTTCACCATCATTCACACAAAAAATATAAATTCCATCCAATTTGCCACTTCCAAGATGCAAACAATTAAAAAAAACACATAAACCACCATTTTTAAACTAAACCGATTCAGTCCAAATCCTCAAAGCAAACTAGGTAAAAAGGGAACGAAACATACCGTACGTGGTCAAGAGGAGGACGCCAGTGTTGGCGGCAGCGATTCTGGCTGGTGAAGAAGACAGTGGACATCGGAGAGCAGAGACGAAGAAGAGAGCGTGAGCGTTGGGGGGGGGGCGCTCGGGTGTTTTATTTGGTTTAAAGTGAGACGATGTCGTTTGATTTTTTTTTACTGCTTGAACGTGTAGCGATGAATAAATAATTTTTCACTAAAAGCAAAGCTTTTATCTATGATATATCCAAGTTG
Organism: Erythroxylum rotundifolium; assembly: GCA_027563915.1. NCBI lineage: Eukaryota > Viridiplantae > Streptophyta > Magnoliopsida > Malpighiales > Erythroxylaceae > Erythroxylum > Erythroxylum rotundifolium. The sequence continues at coordinate 2,049,592 of JAOSBO010000004.1, forward strand.
TCGCAAAAAGGTTTGCCATAAGGGAAAAACAACATAGTTCCAATTATTTTGATGGGACACAGTTAACGATGAAAATGAAAATCGTTGTCAATTGACGTTTATTTAGCTACCATTATCGTAATCATTGCTAAATCCCACGTTTGGGAAACGAATTTCTTCCTATCATCGCAAAATGTACAACAAAATGCAACGACTATGAAAATTCATCGCAAAAAATTCCAGCTTTTCACGACGATTAAGTAAATCGTCGCTAAAAAATTCGATTTGGTGACGAATTTTGTGAAACGTCGCTAAAACCCTTCTTCATTATTCTTTAAAAACCCTGATCCTTCTTTCCAGACTTTTCTTCCTCTGTAATTTCGAACAACTCTTCCCAAAGCCAGCAGTCGCCGACATCTTACGCACATATCAAACCTATTCACTAGATCGAAACACGGTCCGCAATGCTCTAACTTCTTTTTTACTATATATGTTCTGCATTTTCATTTGAGCTGATCTTCATTTTATAGATCTATTACTGACTAGATCTGCTCTTTGATTGACAAGTTTATGTAATTAAGTTGTGATATTTATGTTTCTATAATAGATCTGCACATTCTTTGTATAGATCTATATAGATATATATATTATTCATTTTTTGCGGTGTTGAAGTTGATTTTTTAATCTTTCATAATTGTTTTTTTATTTCTTTGTGTTATGTTATTTGCATATCGTCGTTGGAGATCATGGACTGTGTTAATGTTAGTTATGGAAGGGAAAACATATGGTTTGCATTTGAATCTTGTGATATCATTGTCATGTCTAGAAAGTGTTCGATAATATTTCTGTTACGATTTGCATATCAAAAGTGTTGTACTCAATGCAATATGTACTAAATCTACTGCATCTTTTAAACTTGCTTCTTAATGGTTTTAGGTTCTCTGTGATTGGAAGTAGCATTGAATGTGTTCATGTTGGTTATGGAAGGGACAACATATGAATTGCATTTTAATTTTGGAATGAGTTTGTCATGTCTATAAGGTGTTCAATGATATTTCTGTAACGATTTGCATTTGAAAGATGTTATGCTGTAGCCATTCCATTAAGTTCTAAACCTTAGTAATTTCATTTGTCATCATAATTAGACTTAAACATATTATCCTTTTATTCTAACTGAACTTTTAAAGCATTTTCCTTTAAACATTATTAATGAAGGAATGTCGACATGGAGACTAGTTAACGATGGCCCTAATTCATTCCATTGGGAGAAATGTGAAAAAATTGTCATTACTGGGCAAACTGAACATGAAAAAGAAATCTATCATATTAGACGAACTCCTCGTAAACCTTCCATGGCCAATCTTCTAGAACAAGGTGTTTAGCCTCTTCCTTACATCGTCACTTCTCTTATTATGTAGATCTCATTTCTTTTTATGAAGCTATTATATATATTCACATTTGATGGTTTATATACTACATATTGTTTGAAGCATGGTTCAACCATGAATTTGACATGTTGGCTCGTGGTGGCGGGAGCGTTGTTACAACAGTCGGTAAAGGAAAATCGATTGATTTGGCAAATTTATCAATTCCGAATACTTCGTCTACTTGTGCACGTATGCATGTCACCCCAATTTCAGTTTATTTAAGGGTTTACTAATATGATAATATTTAACATCTATACTGACTCTATTTTAGGTTTTAAATCTAGCGATCATTTCACTGCATCCTCTTCAAATTTAGAGAGAGCAAAAAACTTGTTGGAAGAGGGTGTTTCAAACCCTACTACAGTTGAGGGAAATGCTATTACTGTCCTAATTGGTGCGTTCGAACGTGCAAGGGCCCTTATGGGGAATCCATACATTGGGAACTCATTCACCTTTACCGACTCTCATGTCACTTGGAATCCAAATAAATAATTACTTCTAATTCTATGAGTGTATGAATTGGATTACTTCTAATTCTAAGTTTGTACTACTTCATATATCATTTTATTATATTGATAAAATAATCTAAATTTTTATTAACTAATTTTTCAATGTTAATTAATACTAATGATTAACTAATGTTAGCTCCATAACTGATATGTTGTCAGTTTTTTTTAAATTACGTTGATAAAATTATTTTCAATTTCTATAACTAATTTTTCAATGTTAATAAATAATAATGTTTAATATCCATAGTACTATTTAACACTTAAAATTGTAATATTAGTTTCTCTTGAATAATAAATTGTAAACAGTCAAAACAAATCTCCAATAAAACATATATTAACTATGATAGATATTATAAAAATGTTAGTTTAATAATTTATGAAAATGTCAATCATTTCGCGACGAATTACACAAATCGTCACAAAATGTTCACATTTAGCTAAGCATATCAGCATTTGTCACTGAATGTAGAACATTTGGTGATGATTACAACAATTCGTCGCTGAATGCTAGACATTTAGTGATGAGAAAAGGAAATCGTCGCCATGCATATCAACTTTTGCGACCATATTCAGATTTCGTCGCTAAATGTGGAACTTTAAGTGACGAATCTTTGTATACGTCGCAATATGTTTAAGAAGTTATGGTGACGTTTTAAGAAATCATCGTGATTGTGTTTTTCAGCGACGAATATGCGGAACCGTCACCAATGCCACGTCATTTGGTGATGATTGTTCCCAATCGTCACTAAATATAAAGATTTAGGCGACGATTTTTGTGTTGCATCGCCAAAGGTCCCACCTTTAGCGACGTTTGTTGTTGTCATCACTAAATAATGGCTTTTAGTGATGAATATTTTTAAACGTAATAAGATGTTGTCTTTTAGCGGCAATTTTTGTTTTGTCACTAAAAAAATCGTTGCCAAAAGGTTATATTGTTGTAGTGTATTGTCACCCCCATTATGAATTATGCAAAAAAAAAAATTAAAATAAATACTTCATTTATACATCAAATCTCAGAAAAATTTTAAAGAATTAACTATTAATTTTTGCATAGATGAAAGTTATTTTATAAACAAATATTAACATTAAGAATTAATTTTATAGTTTTAAACATTTATTTAAAATTGCTTACAAATCTTAACAATTAATTAATTAATTTAATTAAAAATAATATATGACATCCAAGTTTTAAATTTTTATCTAGGTAACATTATAGAATCTTAAAAGTAGGTTTTGGTATTATATTAATTATCAAAGTCTGTAGTATATAAATATTACTACATTTATTTTATAAATTTATCCAACATTTTATAAATTTATCCAACACCTAAGCTCTTAGGTACGTTTATTGCTGATGGATGATATTTGTTTACCAAGTCATGTTATTACTCTTCCCTTTTTTCGTATTTCGGTTAAAAAGTAACAATAAAATGCATATAGTATGAATATCAGACTTAGAATAATTATTACTATTTATATGAGGATTTAAATCATTTTTCAAACTTAAACCATGCTAATTAAATATCACTCAAACTAATAATTTATTATAATTATATTAAATTATTAATTTAAATCAAATTTAATTCGTTCAGGTCGAATTTAAAAATTGAGTTAGATGTTAAATTGGTAACATTTAATTAGTCAACTTTATTTTTTATCAAGTCTAAGAAAAGTAAATTTTATCAAAATTTCTTTAAGGTCTATCCCTTTTAGACTATTTCAATTTAGATTTTTCTTTTCTTTAGGAAAGTCCATTATGTAAAAGAAAATTAATGAACTAAAGAAATCTGAATGCAAAAATCCCTCTTTATTCAACGGGGACATTTCTGCTTTTCCTTTTCTCTTTGTACAATTTGACTTTCTTATTATAAGAAAGACTAAGTGACATGAAGTTAGACCATAAAATTCAATGATATAGCCTAAAATTCAAAATAAGAGGGCAGTTGGTTCGCAGGAGAGAATGGTAATAAGAATGAGAATGAATATAGTGAACAATGATAATGGATATTATCATTATATTTATAATAGTTGGTTAACAGGAATGAATGGTTACCATTAATGTTAATAGTTGTTGGTTTGTAAAAAATATTGAGAAATAAAATTTTGTTATATTTTAATTAATTTTATTGCAATTATTTACAATATTTTAATTAGTGAATGAATTATATTGTAATTAATTATATTTTAATTATTTATTTATTTAATTATAATATTTTAATTAATGAATAAATTATATTTCAATTAATTATATTGTAACATTTTCTTCTCTACTGATAAAAACCAAAGACTAATGTTTTCAGAGTACAGTGATTGAAGGTTTGGACCGGTGGAGTCATCACTATTGTTTGCTAAGTGAGTTTCTGCAACTACTTCTTCTTCGTATAATTGATGGTGTGCTCTTGAAACTTCCTGCCGCCCTTCCTAATGTGGATTCTGGACTGCTGCAACAATAAACCATTCTTATAAATTCAACTTGTTGAAGAACTTCCATTTTTCAATTTAAGCAATTCAAAATTGTCAAAAAATTTCTTTGTAATTTTTAATCCTATAAAAATACTAATTATCTTATACTTATGTTGAAAAATAACGAAAAAACAAAGTAGAAGATAATATCATATATAAATCAATCAATAATGGTAAAATTCAACTCTTAAATTTGATTAGTTTAATTGATTCGAATCAATTTTAAGAATTAAATTAGATGGTCGGTTATTGCTTTATGTTGTTTATTAATAGAAGTTTAAAGTGATGAAGAAACTTTAAAAATCTAAAAATTCTTTTAAAATTAGAAAACTGTGTTGCTTTACACTCTTCCAAAATTCTATTCACGTCTAGTTAGATATAAAAAACTGTACCTCGAGTAACCCCGAATTTGCTGTTGTCCACTACTAATTTGAGTTCCAGCCCCTTAATGATTCAGATCAAGTGTATCCAAGTTCATGTTCTGATCAAAGCTTTGTTGCTTCAACTCTGGTCTACCGGTTTACGATCATAAAGTTCAACTCTATAAGTTCCGAGTTTCTTACTAACTGAGCAGTTCCAATGGTTTTTGATTGAGTTTTCCGTCCTGGGAATATGGAATGCGACCAAACTCAATCTAGAATTCGGTATCCTAAGTAAAGAAGTTCTCAAGTAATCCAAATTGGGTTACTATCAATGAACCTTGTTCGTATCAAGAGGCTTCCACTAATCCAAATTGGGTTATGGCAATGAAGAAATAGATTGAGGCTTTACAGGCCAAACATGCTTAGGATATGATTGATCTCCCTCGTAGAAAAAGGGTTATACCCTATAAGTGGGTTTATAAGGTCAAGTTAAATGCTGATGGGTCCTTGGACAGACTTAAAACCAGATTAGGCATTAAAGGTTCTCACAAAAGGCTAGTACTGATTTTCAGGACCCCTTTTCTCGTGTAGTCAAGATGGCTACCATCAAAACTATCATTGTTTTGGCAGCTCATAAAATTTGGGATTTGTTTAAGCTTGATATTAACAATGCTTTTTTACATGGTGACTTGGAGTAAGAAGTTACATGAAAATGCCTGAGAGTATAGTTAATCATCATAAGAAGGTTTGCATACCTAAAAAATGTCTTTATGGCCTTAAGCAAGCATCAAAACAATGGTTTGCTAATCTATCTATCCCTCTTCAGCAGATAGGATATATTTAATTTAAGTATGATTACTCCCTATTCCTCAAGAAACATGGTTCTAATATTACTATTGTAGTTGTTTATGTTGATGACATTTCGTTGACTAGTTCTAAACTTACTGAAATTTAGGCTCTAAAACATCATCATTCGACATTTAATATCAAAGAACTAGGAAAATTGCATTATTTCTTAAGTCTTAAATTTGGTTATACTTCTCATAGTATTACTCTTACTTAAAAGAAACTTACTATTGAACTATTATCTGGAGCTTGAAGTCTTGATGCTAAAAGTTTATCCACCTCTTATTAATCATCATTTGGAAGCTGATGTAGGAGAGCTCTTGCTTCCCAGTTACAACAAGATGCTCATTGGGAAGCTCAATTACGTCACTCATTGATACGCTCATTTCTTACCATGTGCAGCATGTGCTTGAAGACTAATTCATAAGAAGGCCAGGTCAAGGCTGCTGCAAATCTTATGCTGATTTGTTATTTCCTTTAAGTTACTTCCAGTTTAGTTGTTATTCAGTTCCTTATTTTGTGGGCATGATTAATCAAATAAGTCGTATTGCCGCACTCATTTTTATTAAATGTAATGCCATAAGTAGCAGATAAAAGAATAGCAGACGAATATAATCTTCTTATCATAACTCAGCCCTCTTGTCTTTCTCATTCTTGCTTCTACTCTGTTCTCTTCTTGCTCTCAATTATTCTATTCGAAAATTCTCTTATTAGTGGTATCAGAGCCAGGTTCTCTAGATGGAGAGCCGTGGCAAATCCAAGGTAGAGTTCGTAATGACGTCAATGACACTCTAGCACGACACGAATCCAACTTCGACCAAATCCATATTACCATGCAAACCATCCTTACCGAAATACAATCCATGACAACCACACAAGAAGCTCAACACCTACAATTACAATCCCTCACTGCTTCCCAAGATGAGACCAACCCTTTTGGTTCTCTCGAAACCCAACACATCAAAATAGCAGCCATAAACACCTAGGCAAACCCCTATCATCAAACCGTCAGGATCCAGTAATACTACAAACACCAACCCCAACTCAAATAACCATCACCTTAAACTTAACTTTCCAAAGTTTGATGGAGATGCTCCTCAGGGCTGGATATACAAGGCGGAACAATATTTTGAATTTAAAGAAGTAGTAGACAACCAACGTGTACAGCTTGCCTCCTTTCACTTGGAAGGAATTGC
>JAOSBO010000004.1:2230415-2240577 GCA_027563915.1 Erythroxylum rotundifolium
TCTCAATTACAACATTTTATTTGTTTTAAAATTCATCCAATAATTTATTTAAAATATATAATTTACTAACTATATTGCATACGTTCAAAACTACATCATAAAGATAAAGATAAGAATCTTCTTTAAAAATCTAATTCGGTTTAACAATGAAAACTATATTAATTAATTATTAAACTAATTAGCTTTTACATATTAAAATAAACTAATTAATTTTTATTTAACATTTTTAATTAAATCTTAAATTTTTATGCATAAGGATAATCTTCTTTAATTATTTTTATATTTTTTAATTTTATTCAATCTTGAACTAATTTTATAATAATGTAATACTTTTTTATGGAATAGAGGAACCCGCACCCGCTACCTTTAGATGTACACTGGATAAACTTTCAGATTGACACAATAGCCTACAAATCATACCAATCGGGTATTCCGTACTAGGCAAGTCCTGTATGATAGGCTTAATCGAGAGAATGTAAGTAAGGGGATTTGAACACAAGACCTTTTGACCTCATGTCATCCATTCTACCAACTCAACCTAGGGACATGCATGTAATACTAATTGATAAGTATTTTAATCCTTAAATTTACTGTCATACTAGTTTAACTGTCAATTCAGTTTTGAAAATATTAATAAAAATAAACGAAGTGATTCATCTATCTTAATAATTGATTTAGCATATTTTATAAGTTAGCCCTATCAAGTTGGATTAAGTTACACATAATCAACAAGCAGACGCTTTCAATCACCAATTGTTTAAGTAATTTCATAATTTTACAACATCCAAGTTACGTAATATAAGCTCTATTGGGCTGTCCAATTCTCAAGCGTTTACTTATATAAATAACTCTAGTTGACTTGTAAATATGACCTAATCAAGGAGCCTTAAGTTTAATTACCTAACCCTTCCCTATCGCTGACCGTTTTGGTCAATGGATCGTACTAATAATGAAAATGTTAAATTCCGATAAAGACAATTCTAATTTTGGGATTAATTAATATTAAAATTTCAGAATACTAAATATTTAATTACGAAATCAACGCCCGTTCACAAACATTAATAATGACTAATCATTAATAAATTTCAGTTACTTTAAATTATGTTAATTATTACACTAGTTCAAATATACTATAATATATTTGTACTATGTTTATTATTAAATAATTATTTATAATTTTATAATTTTCTTTAATTACGATAAGAAAAAGTTAATGAGAGGATTGCGGTAGTATATATAAAATTTAAGGGGTATGTATATTATTAAGGCCTTGTTTGACAAACAGCGAATTGCATTAGCTGTTAGTTGATTCTATTATGATGTTATTAAGGCCCTCTTTGGTAAACAACGGTTTGCATTAACTGTTACCTAATTTTATTAGCGGTTAGCTAATAGCTGATTATATTAGTTGATTTGATCAGTGGATAACATCAGCTATTTATTAAAAATGTTTAGTAAAATTAGCTATTTAGTATTAGCTGTTGATCTGTAAAATGACTTATGCAGTATGATTTTAAAAAAATTATAAGGGCATGAATATTATATTTCTTAGTATTTTGTTGAATATTATTATAAGAATTTATATTTTAGATGTTTAATTTTACAAAAATTAAGTTTATAACTTTAATAATAATAATAATAATAATAATAATAATAATAATAATTCAACGTTAAATTCTCTATTAATATGAATGATGGAGCGAGCTACATCATACTAATATTTTTTCATATAATATATATTAATTTTATTATTTAATAAATTAAAATATCTATAATTACAGTATAACATAAATACGATATATAGTAGTTATATACTAAAAATATTAATTTGATATGACTTTTTATGTTCAAAAACTTAATATTATGGTATTTTTAAATGTAAAATAATATTATTAAATTAAATAAAGATTAAAAAATTTAATTAACTCCTTTATTATATTCTTCCAAATTTTAGTACGATAAAAAAATAACAACTTTAAAAACACACAGAGCAAAAATAGAGAGTAAAGTGGAGGACAATATTATCATTAGGCAAATAATTAACCCCAAAAGCTCCTTCTATAGAACTTCAAAAAATTAGTTTATTGGAGCCAAATAAACTAACCAATAAATCATTTATCAAACATAACACTAACTTTTTAAGATGGTCAACATGCTAACTTTTAGTTAACAAAATAAAAATTAACCTATTTGCCAAATACCACCTAAATATAGACGCAGATAAGAACATTTAAATCAACATACGTTGGTTTTATTTAAATTCAAATTTTTATATTTAAATATGAATATGAACGTGATCCCGACCTATCGACATCCTTAATCGCACAGATGATCAAATCGAATCAGATCAGTTGATTTAATGTCAGCCCAACTGTAACATTTTTGTGATTGGTATGTATTTTTGCCATTCCAATCTTTAGTCTTTAATGAATTCATGTACTGATTGGTTCGTAATGCCCTTGATTTCATCGTGGGCGGCTGGCGTCTAATTTTATTAAAAAAAACGAAAATTATTATTTCATAACAATATTCCACGTGGCACGGGTCCATGTCAATGTTCTGACGGTTTCTACTCTCAATAATAGCATAGTGCCAAATAGCCTTTATCCCAGGTAGGGACAGCCAATCGGAGGCATCGCATTACATGGACCAACTCATTCACAAGGATTATTGCTAATGACTCTTGATTGATAGTTACGAGTTGATAACGTTGACTTGACTTAATTTAAGGTTAAATGATTAAATTAAATTAAATTATTAATAATTTAATTTTTTTTAATTAAAGTAATATCATTTTAATATAACCTAATCGTTACATCAAAATTAACTGAAAATTTTAACATTAAATTAATACAAGCTTTTATGAATTATATCTTTTTGCTAATTAATAAAAAAATATTATGAGATTGTGTATTATTTACAATAGTTTTATTAATTTTAAAGATATTTTATAATACTAATTATTTGCAACTTAAAATTCTAAATAAATAAATAAAGATAATAATAATAGCATAAACAAACCAAACACACCAATCACAAACTGTAACTCATTCAAACGTGGCAGACTGGACAAGCGAGTAAAAGGACGATACGAATATTCAACGTAAGAGCGCAAAACACCAGTTTCGTGGAAACCCAAGGCAGAGTATACTGCTTGCCTCGTAGCCAACAAGAAAACAAACAGAAACGTCCAACAGAGTGGACGCAATCCTTGCTTCGTCAATGAGTATATCGTGAACTTTAACTCGTTTTCATCTCACCCATCTCTTTCTCTTCCACGCCAAGAAACAAAAACAATCCATATTCTCTGTTCATCAAGGTCTCTGTTCATCAAACTCGAGGTGAAAGGTGAGTTTTTGAGCTTGGGGATGGTCCTTTTTTCATTTCATGCCTTTATTTCCATTTGATTTTTAGTTGTTTGTCGGGTTTTGATTACTTGGGGTGTAAATAATCACCTTCATGCTTTACCCTTCTTTTATCGTTTCAAGAAATTTAAGAAAAGTGCGGTTCGGTTATATATAGAAGAACAGAGTCAAAGCTTTGATCAGATGATTATGGGTTTTGAAGTACTATTCTGTTGTTGTGAAGGTTAGGTGTTTACTGTTATGTTTGATAGGCAATGAAATTTTTTTCAGGTTCTGAATTAAGGAGGCGTCGGTAGAGATTGTGTGCTAATGAATTCTTATAAAAACTGAAGGATCTTTCAGATTATTGACTTATCATGCCCTGATCAGATATATGGATTTTTTAATTTGCCTGAATTTGTTACACCTGACCTGTATTAGTAATCCAACTGTTAATTCCTCCAATTTCAGGTACTATTTTGCTTCCTTGAAATTCTTAGAACTGCCATTTCACAAGTTCTTTGTCAAGGGTGTTGAAGAAACAGGATGAGTAATCTTAAGGTCGGAGTGGAGGTTGTAAGTGCTCATGACCTTATGCCTAAAGATGGGCAGGGTTCAGCCAATGCTTTTGTGGAGCTCCATTTTGATCATCAGAAATTTCGCACTACCACCAAAGAAAAAGATCTCAATCCTGTTTGGAACGAGAGCTTCTATTTCAACATTTCCGACCCAAGAAACTTGTCCAACCTTACACTTGATGCCTATGTTTATAACCATAATAAGGAGAACAACTCCAGAACTTTTCTGGGAAAAGTTTGTCTCACAGGAACATCATTTGTTCCTTACTCTGATGCTATTGTGTTGTATTTCCCTATGGAGAAACGTCGGATTTTTTCTCGTGTCAGAGGAGAACTTGGTTTGAAGGTGTTTGTTACTGATGATCCTTCCATAAGATCATCAAACCCTCTTCCTGCAATGGAACCTTCTTTATTTTCTGATTCACGGTCAATTCAATCACAAGCAACAGACATGCAGATTCCGGATTCAATCTCAAATTCATTCTCCAATGACAGAGGTGAGTCGAGACGCACATTTCGCCGCCTCCCGAACTCAAGTAAATCGCAGGCAAAGCAGGCTACTCCAGTTGCAGAACCTCAACAATCTGTTGACTTGGATACTGCTACTAATGAGATGAGAGCTGAACCTCCAGCACCTCGTATTGTCAGGATGTACTCAGGTTCATCATCTCAACCAGCTGATTATGCACTTAAAGAGACAAGTCCTTTCCTTGGAGCAGGACAAGTTGTTGGAGGCCGAATTATACGCGGAGATCGACCGGTTAGCACTTATGATCTTGTTGAACAGATGAGGTACCTTTTCGTGCGAGTGGTGAGAGCCAGGGACCTTCCTTCCAAGGATGCGACTGGAAGCCTTGATCCGTATGTGGAAGTAAGAGTTGGAAACTATAAAGGAATTACAAAACGCTTTGTGAAGAACCAAAACCCTGAGTGGAATGAGGTGTTTGCCTTTGCAAGGGACAGGCTTCAGTCATCTGTGCTTGAAGTGGTGGTAATGGATAAGGATATGGTTAAGGACGATTTTGTTGGTATTTTGAGGTTTGACATGAATGAGATACCCACTCGCGTTCCTCCTGATAGTCCATTGGCTCCAGAATGGCATCGGCTCGAGTCCAGGAAAGGGGATAAAAAAAAAGGGGAACTCATGCTTGCTCTCTGGTATGGTACCCAGGCTGATGAGGCATACCCAAATGCCTGGCTTTCAGATGCAGTTACTCCTGATAGTTCATCTACTGTCTCTTCACATTACAGGTCAAAAGTTTATCACTCTCCTAGACTCTGGTATGTCCGTGTTAGAGTTATTGAAGCACAAGACCTGGTTTTATCAGACAAGAACAGATTCCCAGAAGCTTATGTTAAAGTACAGATTGGTAGCCAGGTTCTAAAGACAAGGATGGCTCAAAGTCGGACAACGAATGCGTTCTGGAATGAAGAGTTCATGTTTGTTGCTGCCGAACCGTTTGAAGAACATCTAATCCTTTCAGTTGAAGATCGCATTGGTCCCAACAAAGATGATAGTATTGGCAAGGTTGTTATACCCTTGAATTCTGTTCCAAGACGAGCTGATGATCGAATGGTTCCAAGCCGGTGGTTCAACCTCGAAAAGTCGATCTCAGCTGCCTTAGACGAGAAACAAGCAAAGAAAGACAAGTTTTCCAGTAGGCTTCACCTATGTGTCATACTTGATGGAGGATACCATGTGCTTGATGAGGCAACACACTACAGCAGTGATCTTCGACCAACAGCGAAACAACTATGGAAGCCATCAATTGGTGTACTGGAGTTAGGAATTCTAAATGCAGATGGTCTCCATCCAATGAAAACAAGAGAGGGAAAGGGTACATCTGATACATACTGTGTTGCCAAGTATGGCCATAAATGGGTTCGAACTAGAACCATAATCAACAGCCTCAGTCCAAAATACAATGAGCAGTATACTTGGGAGGTCTATGATCCTGCAACAGTTCTAACTGTAGGTGTTTTCGATAACAAACAGATAGATGATTCAAATGGCAACGTCAGAGACTTGAAGGTTGGAAAGGTTCGGATACGACTCTCGACCCTTGAAACAGGCCGTGTTTACACACACTCCTATCCTCTGCTAGATCTTCATCCCTCTGGTGTGAAAAAGATGGGTGAGCTTCATTTGGCAATTCGATTTTCACATACCTCATTCACAGACTTGATGTATCTATACTCAAAACCCCTTTTGCCCAAGATGCACTACATAAGGCCACTGAGTGTCATCCAACAGGATCAATTACGGAACCAAGCAGTGAGTATAGTTGCAGCTCGGCTTAGCAGGGCAGAGCCTCCTCTTAGAAGAGAAGTTGTAGAGTACATGTCTGATGCACACTCTCATCTATGGAGCATGAGGCGTAGCAAAGCTAATTTCTTCAGGTTGATGACAGTGTTTTCAAGCATTTTCGCAGTTGGAAGATGGTTTGGTGATGTCTGCATGTGGAAAAACCCGATCACAACAGTTTTAGTTCACGTCCTCTTTGTAATGCTTGTCTGCTTCCCGGAGCTGATCTTGCCAACAGTGTTTTTGTACATGTTCCTGATCGGACTATGGAACTATCGTTTCCGAGCAAGATACCCTCCTCACATGAACACAAGAATTTCCTACGCAGACGCAGTATACCCTGATGAGCTTGACGAGGAATTTGACACATTTCCTACTACAAGAAGCTCGGAGATAATCAGGATGAGGTATGACAGGTTAAGGAGCGTTGCCGGGAGGATTCAGACGGTGGTCGGCGATGTGGCTACACAAGGAGAGCGAGTCCAGGCACTTCTAAGTTGGCGTGACCCTCGAGCCACAATCATGTTCATCAGCTTCTGTTTAGTGGCTGCTGTGGTGTTGTACGCAACCCCTGTTCAGGTGCTTGCTGTTATGGGTGGCTTCTACTTCATGAGACATCCCAGGTTCCGACATCGGACTCCATCAGCACCCATCAATTTCTTCCGCCGTCTTCCTGCTAGAACAGACAGCATGTTGTAATGAAGAATTCTTTTGCTAGAGTCTCTCTTGGTAGTGTGTCATGTTTTGTTATTTTGTTCAAAATTGTGCTTGTAAATCTTTGTTCTTTATCATTTTCCTTTTCTTTCCAGTTTATACACCATTGGAACGGGCTGAAGTTCATGCATTCAATTGTTAATCTAAATAAGAAATGATTTTTCATAATCTAAAGCAAGTAAATCACTTGCGGAACCAACAAAAATGTAAAATACAACAAGAACACGAACACTAACACACAATCCAATCCATTGCTTTATCTACATGACAAGAACAATACCATCTTCCATTTTCAAGACCAGAGGGAACTAATTAAGAAATGGTTACACACATACATCAAGCATCAGACCAGTAGATATCCATATCACCCCATTGGTTCACAGGCACTTTCAACGCCTTCCAGACCGCCATGGAAGCAACCACAACATTGTTACCACAAGGAGGCTGGTAGTCATGGTGCGAGTCACAACCATTTGCAGAGTCGCATTCATCAACCACTTTGGCCTTAACATTTTCTCCGTTACTTCCATGGATGTTTATGAACTTCAAGCATCTACTCCTGTGGTTGAACCAACCTGTGGAAAGTGCCACCACAGTTTCATCATCTGAATGGTACCGACCGTCGCATTTAGATGGAGAACTTCCATCTCCACCCTTCTCAAAGCTGTTCAGGGTTAGTGTTGCTTTTGTCTGGTTAGCCACAGGTGGTGAACACCTGTAAGTAGTGTAGTATTTTCCTGGAATACAGCAATCATCTTCAGTGTTACAGTGCCCTGATGGTGGTTTCATCCCACGTACCTTCCCGCTTGCCTTGCAGGGACGATCATCCCAAGTTCTAGTTCCTTGACATGAACAAGTAAGAACAAGAAGCAGAAGGGTTAACAGAATTAGAGGAACAGGACTTAGTCGAACTTGGTTCTTCATATTTTCCTTCTTCTTCTGTAATCGTCAATTCGATGTTGGAAATTTGAAGATAAGTTACATTGGTTCGAGTCTTTATATCGTAGACATGAAATTCAGACAATTTTGTGATCTTCTTTAAGGATGTTGAATCCATTTTCTAACGTCGTATCAGTAACGTTGTTAGGTTGTGTTTCCGTCGACAAAATGTTGGTAGCAAAACCAGACAAATTAGACTTAGTACTATACATAAATATGCCAAATAACAATTCAATAAGATAGAAAGATGAAACTTAAGGGATAACTGTTTCATAAGTTTTTTATTTTCTGTTTTTATTTTCAAATTTAATAAAAAGTTAATTGTTTGAATTTTTGGTTTTTGTTTTGATTTATTCGAATTTTTAATATTTTATTAACTCACAAAATAGCTTTTCCTTTTATTTTTGTTTTTCTCATAATATAAAATACTATCAACCAAATATATATTATTTAATTATTTAATATTAATTATTAACATAATTTAATATTAATTACTAATAATTTAACTATTTAAAACATTACATTAAATTATTATTAATAAATATAATTAAATTTAAAATATCTTCAAAATATTTAAATTTTAAATAAAAATTTAATTTAATAATTAAAAAATATTAAAAATAAAAATAAAATATTTATTTTAATAAAATAAAAAATTACTGATAATACATTAATAAATATTATATAAGAGATTAAAATCAGTCTATCTTTCATTTTTATCTAATACACAATTACGATTAGTAACACAAATGTAGCCACGTTAACAACAATGGGTTGGCCTGTCATTTTTTTAAAATAACTTTTTTAAATTAAAAGCATAAAACAATTTTTTTTCAATTAGATCTAGGCTTTGTTTTATTTAGAAGAGTTAGGATTCGAGTCAGTTTTATTTAGAAGAGTTAGGATTCGAGTCGGTCTAAGCTTAGACAGCTCAAACTTAAATGTAAAGATAATATTAAGATTTTTTAAAAATTTCATATTTATAATTTATGCTCTCCATTTGAGTGCATTAGGCAAGGAAAATCAGACTAGTGGATAATAAATTTAATATTTTCAAAAAATATTTAAAGTGTTTACTTGAGATGTAGGAATAAATATAATTATGCATATTAGTAAAAAAAAAAATACAAGGACGAAATTATATTTAAAACAAAATAGAAAATGAAATGCAGAATATTTAAATCTAATATTTTCCGACTTATGTTTTGAACATACCGAAAATTTTAAGTTCATGTATTAACTAAATTTAGATTTTTTTATTTAACAGAAGATTCTTAAATTAATTTATTAAAATAAGTAAAAGAAACAAACCTCTCCTATAATATCTTTAAAATTATGGAAAAAATTTCTTGTAGTTTTTAGTTTTTTTAAAATTCATTTTCTTAAATTTTGGTTAAAAATAATAACAAAATATATAAAGCATAAACATTAATATTTACTTATTAAATATATTTATGATAAATTTACTCAATTGAACTAATTGATAATCTGACTCAAATTGATAATTTATTATAATTATCTTAAATTATCAATTTAATTTGAATTTAATTAATTCAAGTCGAGTTCAAGAGGTGAGTTGGATTATTATATTAGTGACATTTGATTACTCTAAGTTTGATGTATTGATTAATATTGATTATGCTTATGTATGTGTTGAGATGAAATGTCCAAACTTAATTTAGGATAAAGCTTTTTATAATATCTAATTTTATACTTCAAAATAGAATAAAGAAAAGAGATAAAGGAAAGAAATAGTGCTCATTCTAATAAATTGACCCTTTCAATACAAATACATAACATAAAATGCAAAACCAATCCAAGCTCAGACATAGACTAGACTTACTGCACGTGCAGTACACTAATACCTTCAACCTTGCATAACAATGGCGGAAGTTCATTAATCATCAGACCAGTATACACCCATATCACCCCTCTGATCTTCAGGCACTCCCAATGCCTCCCAAACTGCCTTAGAAGCATCAACCACATCGTTGGCACAAGGTGGCTGATAGTCATGATCAGAGTCACATCCCATAGTCGAGTCACACTCGTCCACGACTTTGGCTCTCACGCTTTTCCCATTTCCATGGATGTGAATATACTTCAAGCACCTACTCCTGTTATCGAACCAACCTGTTGAAAGTGCCACCACTGGCTCATCGTCGGGATGGTATTGGTTATCGCATTCCGACGGACCACCGCCGTCTCCCCCCTTCTGAAAGCTGTTGAGTGTGAGAGTTGCCTTGGTGTGATCGGAGACAGGCGGTGAGCATTTGTAAATG
>JAOSBO010000004.1:2250571-2266646 GCA_027563915.1 Erythroxylum rotundifolium
TTAAATAAATATAATATATATATATATATATGAAATTAATCCTTAAAATAATTATAAAGTTATAATTATTTAAATAATATATAATTAAAATATTGCTTAACTAAAAAATAAAGAATGAAAAATTAAAAAATTTGAATTAATGAAAAAGGAAGGAAAAAGAAAGCAAAAAAAAAAAGAAAAACGAAAAAAATAGAGGAATAGTGATAGCGTTGCTACTGTGTTCCTCCAAATTTGGAGGAACACTGTAGCTCTCCTCCAAATTGGAGGAGAAACTAGCGTGTGATTGGAGTGGATTTTCACTCCAATTTGGCGTTTCTCCTCCATTTTGGAGGAGGGTTGGAGTTGCTCTTAGCTACTAAACTTAGTTGTTAATTAGATATCTATTTCCTCTATTTGTTTACGTCCAACTACGAACTTGTTAGATTTTTTTTGAACATAAACGATAGAAAGAAGAGTGAGTAGAGAAGATGAGAACAATGAAATAAAGGCTTAGTTTGAGGGAGTGGTGGCGGTTGATAACCTGCTGAAATCAACTTGCTGAAATGATAAATACTTATTTTCAATAAGTACTTATGTGTTTGGGATTGTTGTTTTGGTAACTGCTGAAACGTGAAAACAGGTGTTTGGCAAGTGCGGTTGTAGTTGCTGAAAAAAGATAAAATGACTAAAAAGCTTATTGATTTAATAAATTATTAATTGTTGTATAAATAATTAAAAAATATTATTAACCATATAAATTTAAAATTATAAATAATAAAATATTGAATTAAAATAAGAAAATATAAATAAAATAAATTTAGTAAATAAAATATTTTACCTTACTTAAATACTATTGGTAAAAACTTCCTTCTATTAATTAAGGGCATAATGGCAAATATTAAAATATCATGAGGTTATTATTGAAAAGTAAAATTTTCACCGCATAAGCAGTTTCCTACCGCAACCCCCCTTTCTATTTATCTATTTCTGCGGTGGCACCGCAATTTTCTCTAACCTGCGGTTGTCAGCCGCAAATCCAAACATGTGACTGCGTTTGGAAACTGCAGTGATAAGTACTTATCCCTACCGTACCGCAGATCCAAACGCAGCCAAAGGAAATGACTTTAACTCACACACTTCTATTAACTTATCAGAACAAGGCCTTATATAAGACTTACACATGGTGGCCAACAGGGGTCACAAAAGCATTAATAAAAACTACCCACTATTACTATCGTGACTCAACAACTTAGCAACAATTTATTGACTTCCTAAAGACTCGAACAACTAAATAACCTTGCTAAACATGTGACATAAATCAAACTAATTCTTAACACCTGCCCTTAAACTGAAATCTGTAGAATTCAATTTAAGAAACAAATTGACAACTTTTGCTAAATCAGCTCTTGAACAACTTCTTTTACACGGCAATTCAAATTTTCTGGAGCACTTCTCCCCATCTTCAGAATATTTTGTGAAGCACTTCTTTTCACCAATCGATGCACTTCTCATCATCTTGTTGATGTCCTTCTCACCAACCTACAATCATTGGAGCATGTCTCTCCAAAAACATCTTGGTGCACTTCTCACCAACTCTAAAAAAAGAGTTTCTTCACCAACCAACTCCACCATATTTGCTTGCTCCTTTTTCAGTCTGCAATTTTTCTGTAGGTGTCCAAATTTTACAGTTGAAACATTGAGGTTTTCCCTCATGCCAACAATCTTTCTCTTTACGCCCCGATTTCTTACAATGATCACATTGAGGAATTTTACCTTTTTCTTTTGACGATTTGGCTAAAAGAGCTCTTTCATCAATTTGCTCAATTTCAACTTTCCGCATGGCCCTTCTTTGCTCCTATGCCTGCAAAACGTTAATCAATTCGGATAAAGTTAAATCATTAATATCTTTTGAATCTTCATGAGATGAAATTTTCGCCTCAAATTTTTCGGGCAAATTTATAAAATCTTTTCTACAATTTTGCTCTCGGATAGATCCTCCCCCAATAGCCGTATTTTGTTCACCAAAGTCATCAATCGATCAGAATATTCTTGTATGCTCTCATGTTCTTTCATGCTCAAAGCTACAAAATCTCTTTTGAGATTTAAAACTTGCATCTTCTTCATTCTTTCATTGCCTTGATATAATTCTTTCAGCATATCCCAAGCATTTTTAGCTGTTTCACAAGTCATAATTCTTGTGAAAACTGATTCTGAAACTGCAGAGAAAATTATGGATAACGCTCTTGGAGCTTTTGCTGCTTCTTCTTCATGAGCTCTTATTTAACATAAACGATGGAAAGAAGAGTGAGAAAAGAAGATGAGAACAATGAGATAAAGGAAACGACGTTAACTCACACACTTCCATTAACTTATCAGAACAAGGCCTTATATAAGGCTTCCGTATAGTGGCCAACATGGGTCACAAAAGCATTAATAAAAACTACCCACTACTTCTATCATGACTCAACAACTTAGCAACAATTTACTTACTTCCTAAAGACTTGAAAAACTAAATAACCTTGCTAAACATGTGACATAAATCAAACCGATTCTTAACAGAATTTACCATTTAACTTTGTATGATGACATTGTGCTGTAGAAATGTCAATATGTTTCGTTTTGTTGTGGAAAGTTGGATTTTTCATCATTGAATAGTTGTTTTATTGTTACAAAAGACTTCTATTGCATCCTTTTGCTCACGCAGAATATCAACCAACAACCTTCTTAACCAACTAACTTGATAGGCTGTAGATGTTACAACAACATACCCTACCTCTAATGACAATAATGCAACATGTGAACTCCAAGTAATTGCTCCAAATCCCAAGTTAAAAACATTACTTTATATATTCTTTCGATCATCAATACATCCTCATCCTCTCAAACACTGTCACTATATCCAATTTAGTTTAAATTTGCATCCTTAGAATACTAGATCCCAAAATTAATAGCCCCTGTAACATAACGTAGCACATTTTTAGTAACTCTAAAATGTTGTTGCTGCCGTTGCTTGCTACGTTAATTTTCTGCCTCTATCTTGTTGGCTTGGTGTTATAGATTTGTGGAGGGCAACTTGTGGGCATGCTGCCAATTTTGTATGACTGGTGAAGCATTGGGTGTGTTGTGCACTGTCGGCGTGGATCTGTTGATTGGCTTTGGGCGTCTACTTGTGTAGCTTTAGGTTGTTGTGTGGGAGGAGAGCTACCTGTGGTTGGAATTTTTCTTTTAATTTCCTCCAAAGATAAACAAGCATATTAGGTTTTTCAGGTTTTTTAAAAAAATAAAAAAAGTTTAAGTAAATAATTAAATAAGAAAAGAAAAAAAGAAGATTTTTTTTTCAAAACACTAAATTATGTAAAGTGAGATCTTGTCTTATGAGATTTGATAATCTAGAATTCCATAACACTAAATTACATAACGTGAGATCTCGACTTATGCGATTTAGTTGTTTGATTTCAGACTACTAAATCTCATAAGGTGACATTGATTTAGTAGTTTGAAATTTTAAGACCTCCTTTTTCCTTTAGGCCAATACATTTCTTTTTCAAAAGTAATCAAATGCAGGTTATATATAACTAAAACAAAATAAAATAATTATATTTTGGGTTGCCCCCCGAAAAGCACAATCATTTAATGTTGTTATGCTTGACGTGGCCGGTTCTTCCCGAACTTCTATGTAATTTCAGTTTTGTACTCCTTAAAGTAGTGCTACTAGCCCTTCCTCTTGGTCTTTAGTCAACCTTTTTGAAATGATCGTAGGTAATGACTTTCCATCACTTAAATAGACATACTTTGGGCAATTAGATAAAAACTTTAATTCTACCTTCTGAGCCTGCAAAACAAAAGGTAAGATTTTCTTGTGAGTTATGGCAAGTTCATCATTTAAAGTTTCCGAATCTATTCGCATTGCTGACAATGATTCTACAACTTCACATGTTTCATCAATTTGCTCGTTCACTTCCAATTTAGCGTTACACTCCAACTTATCTTCAACACTCTCTTTTTGTCAGTGGAATATTATGACTAATATTCCTGTCAAGATATTAAACAGTTGTAAATAAATTATATTAAGATATAGATATGTTATAAATAGTTAAGATAGAAAAAGTTTGAAATCCCTTAAATTAAGGGATTATATTATGTAGCTTTAGATAACTTTCCATATTTAAATTCCTACTTGTAATGGCCTATGTATGGTTGTATACTTTTATTCAATATATCGTAATTTTATTCCCCATTTTTGTTTATGGTATCATAGAAGGTTTGGTCCAGATTATTAATTTCCTGATTGTCCTTCTGGATGTCTAGTCCAAACAGGCTGATCTAGTTCCTACTGCGTTTATTTCAAGTGACAATTAGATGTCCAGTCCCAGTTACACTTGAAGGGGAGTGTTAGAGTATCTTATATTGACTAAACATGGAAATGTTAAAAGGTTTATAAGTGGTAAGGATTAACTATTCAAATGACTAGTTCTAGTCATTTTGATAATGGTTGACCCAAATCCAATTATTGTTAGTGAACTCTACACTATGTCTATATTAAAAATTCTAATACTTCTTTAAACATATCCTGCACAAATGAATCCATAATATCCATACGATAAACATATTGAAACTCATTCAGGTACTTCATTGCTTCAGAAATGTTGATCTTTACTATTTCTCCATCAACTACTATTTCTCCATCAAACTATACGGAAGGAGTATCCTCGTGCACACCGATTATCATCTTAGCCGTCTTCATAAATGACCTACTTAACAAAATTGAAGCTGAATTTTCAACATTATCTCCATCCATTTTCAAGATGTAAAAATTCACTGGAAGTACCAAAGTGTTAACTTAGACTAAAACATCCCTAATCACTCTAATAGGACACACATATGAACGATCAGCTAGTTGGATAATCACATTAGTTTCTTACAAAGAATTCATATTTAAAGCTCGATAAATTGAGTATGGCTAGACATTAGTGGATGCACCTAAGTCTAGCATGGCACGCTCAATGTTCTTATTACAATAACACACAGAAGTATAAACATACTTGGATCTTTACATTTTTCCAGTAATTTCCTATTTATTACAGCTGATATATTCTTGCCTATAATTATTCTCTCCTTGTCCTTCAGCTTCCTTTTATGTGTGCACAACTCCTTTAAGAATTTTGCATATTTCGGAACTTGCTTGATGGCTTCCAGAAGTGGTATATGGATTTCCACCTTTTTGAAAGTTTCTAAAATCTCTCTTTCATATCCATCATCTTTTGGTTTAGCCAACCTATTAGGAAAAGGAGGTAAACGTGCATTAATTGATATTGATGAAGATGAATCATTTTTTTTAATCTTTATTGATTCTTGAGTTGGAAGTTCTTCTTTCTTTTCTCCATCATCATGCTTTTCTTCCTTCATTCATAAAGAAGTTCCAGATTAAATTTCCTTTCCACTTCTCAAAGTTATTGCACTCACATTTTCCTTAGAATTCAACACCATTTGGGGAGGTAATTTCCCCAATGCTTAAGCTTTCAATTTACTTATCAAGGTGGTTAATTGAGTGATCTGATTTTCCAAGTTTTCAAGACTTGCCCTTGTTTCCTATTGAAATTGTTGTGTATTATTAGCAAGCGCCTTAGACATAAATGAGTTTGAAGATTGAGGTTGAGCGTACGTAGGAACTTGAGATTGTTTGTTAAAATTGTGAGGTTGATATCATTATTAGCCTCCTAGATTTTCATTGCTCAAGTTTAGATAATCCCTCTATCCTGGATTGTAGTAATTGGAATAAGGATCATACTTTCGTTGAGGTTGACCAAGAAAGCCCCATGTTGTGTTAGCTTCTTTAAGAGAGTCTTGTTGCAATGTAGGGCACATATATGTAGGATGTCCAGAGAAAGAGCATATTCCGCACACTCTTGTTGATTATAATTGACTTACAGTCATTTGACAAACTAAAACAGTTAAATCAGAAATTTTATCCTCAAGGTGTGTGTTACTTACCTCATTCACACGCTTAATAGCTCCATCCATCCTTATCCCAAATTGTTGAGAATTTTCGGTCATAATTGATATCAATTGTTTGGCTACCTCATGTGTTTTGATTACTAGAGCTCCTCTACTAACTGTATCAACCATACTTCGATCCATTGGCAATAGCTTTCATAAAAGTACTGAATTGTAAGTTGATTGGGAATTTCATGATGTGGACAGCTGACATATAGCTCCTTAACCCTTTCCCAATATTCATATAATGTTTCTACTGTAAATTCTCTTATCCTACATATCTCCTTTATGATAGTCACTGCTCTTGATGCAGGAAAGAACTTATCCAGAAAAATTATTTCCATCTCGTTCCATGTTATTACTGAGCCAGGTGGAAGATAATATTACCAATCATTTGCCTTGTCCTTCAAAGACAATAGAAAGACCCTAAGATTAATTTGTTCTTCTGTCACTCCATGTGGCTTCATTCCAGAGCAATCAACATGAAATTCTTTCATGTGTTTATGCAGATCTTCTCCTGCAAGACCACGAAAATTAGGCAATAAGTGAATCAAATCAGATTTTAATTTGAAATCTACCTTAAAATATGGAAATTTAATGCATAAAAGTTGTTGATTCAAATTTGGTGCCACTAACTCCCTCAACGTTCTGGGGTTGAGATTTGCCATCTTTTCATCCTCTTCTTGAAAATTATAGTCTTCAACAATTGTTAGATTTACTTCAACTTTCACGTCTAGAGGTGAACGACTACTTCCTTACTTAGTCTCTTTTTTCAAATGACAAGCTGTCTTGTCAATTTCTGGATTGTATTAAAATTTACTTGTCTGAGAAGCACGAGCCATATAAGACAAGAGGTCAGCACTAACTGTAAAAATAAAAACGCAAAGAAACTAAGAAATTTGAAATAGTTCCTCGACAAAGGTGCCAAAGTTTGGTCGGGTTGTCGAAGCCCCCAAAATAATACCAATTCTCCAAACTTTTGTAATAGTCATGGAACCAGGTTGAATCCCTAGAGAACTAAACATTAGCTTCTTAATATCAAGTAATAAAAGTAAATTGGGGGAGGGGGTCTGATTAAATAACTGATTAACTAAAATTAGTACCAAAACAAATTAAATCAACTGAATTTAAATATGAAAAAGTCAAGATTACCAAACTTTGATTCAAGGGAAAGATCTCATCTAATTGTAACATTGATCATTGGTCTAAAAAGAATATTTTCGCGATTCAAGTAGTTAGTGTGAAACATATTCGGATAGCCGTAATAAGTTTCAAATTTTCCTAAATTAATTGGTTCAAACCCAACATCCAAACTAAAACTTATCATCTATTGACTGGGTGTGATAACATTCCATATCAAATAAATGATAGTGGTAAGCTCCGTGAAAAAGACTAAACTCTAAATTAAATAATCGAGATAGCTGCAACTATTCAATTTAGTTTTCTTGTTTATCATAAGTTAAATATGAAAATTCATAAATATCCTATTTACTACTTGTACTATTCCTTCATGACAATTATAGATCAATGAATTCCTGGATAGTAATATAATAATCAATATTAAATGAAAATTTTAGATTAATTGCATATCAATCATTCATGAAATATGAGAACTCAAAACAAGAAATACTTGAATTAAAACGTGAATAAAAGTTTGAAACACAAATCCTCAAAAGTTACAACTAAAATATCGAATCCCCTTAAATCAGAACGATTGAGTTTAGCCACACATGGCTTTCACTCCAATAACAAAAATAGAAGAAAGATAAAGAATTACGAAAAATGTAAGAAGAGAGAACCTTTTTCTATTGTGAGAAACATCCATTTTACAAGGTATGCTAATCTAATCCTAATCTAACTCTAACTTGTAAAGATGTCTATCTAAAACTCATTCAAAATCAAACTCCTACATGAGCAGCCTTATCCATTACAACAATCTCTTTACTTTATCCAAAATTTGTCATTATCATCAATAGAGTCCTAATTTGATGCAATCTCTACTTTTTATCTCCTAAAACAAAACAAACATTAATTTTAACATTTAACCACAAAAATAAATTCAAAAGAAAGGAGATAATATTAAATAATTAGTCAAGATGAGATCTTATCACCATAGAAAAAACATAATATATGGACAAGTATGTGTTAAATAATTTAAGCATCCAATCAAACTTCTAAGGAGAATTGGATTGGCAGCATCTGCACTATCTTCAAATTGCAATCTTGTATTCACTTTCATCAATGTATTAGTTGCCTTGCAATTGTTCATTATAAATTTGAATAGAAGATTTCTAGCATAGTTCTTTTTCCAAAGGAAAATATCATCTTCTACTAGTTTCACTTTTAGTCCAAGAAAATATCTTAACATATTTAAAATTTTCATTTCAAACACTGTCATCATGTATAATTTGAATTCATTAACCAAAATTTCAAAGGATTCAATATAAATTATGTCATCAACATTAATCCATACAATCCAAAAATCCTTATCAAGTTTCTTTCCATATAGTGTGGGCTCATTTTCACTCATTTCAAACTTATGATTTAAAAAATGAATGAATCCTTTTATACCATGTTCGGGCACTTATTTTAAGATGTAGAGATTTTTCTTAAGCGTATAGACTTTGTTCACATTGTTGCTAACAACAAATGGTTCTAGTTGACAAACATAGACTTCCTCTTCTAACTTCCCATTTAAAAATGTAGACTTCATATCAAATTGAAAAACTGATAAATTTAATTTTGCAACAAGATATAAAAGAGTTCTCATTGTTTTAAAGTGAGAAGTCAATGAAAACGCTTCATTAAATTTAATGTTATGCATACCCTTTTTCCAAAGGTATTGCTTTGTACTTCTGTATAATGTCATCAGCATAGTATTTAAGCTTATACACCCACTTGAGACTAATAGGTTTCTTGCCATTTGGTAGATCTACTAATTCTCATGTCTGATTGTGCTTGATTGCTCTCATTTCTTCAATCATTGCATTATGACATTCTTATACTTTAACTACTTCTTCAATATATGTGGGTTATGTTACATGCAAAGAAAATTAACCTGTTTCATAAATATCCTATAGTGATCTAAATTTTTTTAATGATTTCTCACTGGAGGAGCTTGACGATGTTGAACTCAATGGGGTTGCTTTAGAGGTTTCATTGCTTGCTACTAGAAAAGAGGTTGTTGAAGGAGAGGAGTTTGTTGGAGGAGAAGAGCTTACATGTGATGAATTGATTGAGTTCAATTGTATGGAATCTGTTACTGCAAATTCATCATAATGTGACAACTAAATTTTATGACAAACCTTGTCAGAGGTGAAATCCCAACTTACATTTCAACAATAGTGCAATTCTATTATTCTGCTATACCATTTTGTTCTAGTGTATGCAGTGCTATAAGCTCTCTATGAATGTAATTCTTGTTATAAAAGTTGTTGAAATCTTCTAACATAAACTCTCCACCTCTATATGTTCAAAGAGTCTTAATATGATATCCACTTTTCTTTTTCACAAAGGACATAAATTTTTAAAAAATTTACATGCTTCTAATTTAGATTTTAAAAAATACACCCAATTCATATGACTATAATCATCAATGAATAACAAACAATATTGACTGCCTCTTAAGGATTTAATTCATAGGACTGCATAATTCAACATGTACTAACTCAAGACAAGTAGAGGCCCTCTAACCTTGCCTATAGGAAATGATGATCTAGTTTGTTTTCCATACATATATCCTTCATAAAAGTCGAGGGTATCAATTTTAGGTAAACCAATAACCATATTTTTATTGCCTAACAACTGTAACCATTTAATATGCAAATGAACATATCACAAATGCCACATATTAGCTTATATACTTCCTTTAGCTACCAATGCACTGCTTTCACCACTAACACGTCAAGTGGAAACATTCTATTTGGATTCATTTAAACATCAACCACTCTTTGACCTAATTTTTAATCAAGGATGCTACAAGAATTGTCCTAAACAACAGCTGAATATACACCACTCATTAACTTTCCAACACTCAACAAGTTATGGCTAGATAAGGAATATTGCACATCATAGAAGAGTTTTATATTACCATGTCAAGTTTTGATGGAAATTATATCTCTACCTTTAGCTTTAATTGACTTGCCTTTACCTTTTGTTACTCATCAAGCAATAATGACCTTGTACTTAGCATATGATTAGAACAACCATTATCTATAAACCACACATCATTTAATTTACCATCTACATCAGAGTGAGCCGTGAACAAATTATTATCCTCTAGCAACTTCACAGTCAAGTTGGAATTCTTTTGTTCATCCTTTTGTTTAGCCCAACAATCAACTTCTTTGTGCCCTTATTTTTTTGCAATAGTGACACTAGATAGTACTTTTGAACTATTTTTACTCACCGGCAAATTGACCCCGTCCTTTATCATGATCACTACCTCAACCATAATAGCCACCTCTACCTTATCCTTTACCTCTTGATTTTTTTGGCTTCCTATTATAGAAAGACTCTCCCTTCACCTGAAATGCCTTCTCCTAAACTTTTTCATAGGGCCTACTAAACCTTACTTCATAAGCTAGTAAAGAACTTATCAACTCATCAAAAGTAAAATTAGATAAGTCCTTAGACCCCTTAATCGAAACAACTATATGATTAAACTTTTTGGATAAAACAAATTCATTGCTAACATTTTTACCTTATTATTCCATATGATAAACAACCCTGGACATCTAGATAAAAAGTCTTATATAGATTCTTTTTCTTGAATTGCCAATGTTTCAAACTCATGACGAAGAGTTTATAGTTTCATAACAATTACCTACATATCAACCATATACTCTTGCTGTATAGTTTTCCATGCTTGAGTTGAAGTTGCAGTTGTTGCAATTTTGGAGAAAATCTAATCATCAACTACCTGTTGGGTGAGAGATACAACTTTTGTGTCCTTTCGATGATCCTGCACACATGGATTGGTTCTTTAAATTCGTTCTCCACCAAGTCTCGTAACTCTTGAGTCTTAAACATAGTCTTCATGTTAAGACTCCAAAAATGATAATTTTCCCATTTAAACATTAGAACTATAAGCTATAAAGAGGAGTTAACGCTAATATTTTTTATAGTTATGAGTTCTCTTTGATAGTTTCCTCACTATGTTTCACTCAGGTGATCTCTTATTTTACCTTTTACAATAATAACTAAACCTAGATGAAAAAAAATACTCATTGACTCTTTCAAGCTTTGATACCAAAAATTTGTTAAGGAGAGTACAAAAAATGAAACAAAAAAGGATAACTGTAAGAAGAGTAATAAAGAAGCTGTAATAAAAGAAAAAGATATCCTTTTCACGTCGACTTTTTCATTGCATTGTTCAAAGAAATGACAAAGTTATATATAGGCATATATTTAACAAAATAAAAACCAAAATAACGACACTAAATGAAAAGGTGAGAAAATAGAGAAGTGGAGATGTGTTATTGATAAGAAAGAGTTTAGGAGAAAATCAAGTGCTCAAATTTATTAGCTCATCAGCCAATATGTACACGTATATAAGTTAGCTTACAAAGGAAGCTAAGCTTAGCTAGGAAACTTTATTCCTAGAAGTTAGGCTTACATCCTGTGATATAAACAATTATCTAAATTGATGGGTAGGAAACCAAATTAGCAAGGAAAGAAATCACAACACTATCACAACTATATATTCATTAAGATATTAACCTTTAACACTCCCCCTCAAGTTAGAGAGCCTTGGTGAGCACATCAGCTAGTTATCCCTTGCCAATGAGATGTGCAACAGTGATGTCACCCGTTTATAACTTCTCACGAACGAAATGGTAGTCAATTTTGATATGTTTTGTTCGTTTGTAGAATACATGATTATTTGTAATATAAACAGTGGCTAAATTGTCACAGAAGAGTTGCCTTGACTGTTGCTAAAGAACTGTAAGATCACTTAGTAGTGATTTAAACTATACTAATTCAGAAGTAGTTGTTGCCATGGATTTGTATCCAACCTCCGCTGGTGAGCAGGAAACAATTACCTGTTTCTTATATTTCTAAGAAATTGTTGCATTTTACAATTTTGTAATAAATCCAGTAGTTGATCTCCTCATTTTTGGGTAACTTGCCCAATCTGCATCATAGTAACCTCTCAGAAAAAGGTCGTTATTTGTTCGGAAGAACAAGCCTTGTCTGGGAGAATTCTTAAAATATCGGAGAACTCTCAGGGCTACCTCCATGTGTAACTTTGTTGCCTTCTCCATAAATTGGCTGAGCAAGTTGAAAAAAAGAAACTATCAAGGTAAGTAATAGTTAAATAAATCAACTTACCAATCAAACTTCGATATTGTCTAGAATCACTGAGTAACTACCCCTCAACTTCAGCAAGTCTATGGTTTTCCTAAAGTGGAAACATCGTAGGCTTGCTACCAAGCATTCTAGCCTCTTTTAAAATGTCCATTGTACACTTTGTTTTGGGAAAGAAAGATTCTTGTAGGCGATTGAGCTGCTTCAAGCCCAAGAAAGTACTTGAGCTTGCCTAAATCTTTAATGTGAAGTTGCTTATGATGGTAGTCCTTCATTTGCTTTATCTAATTACTATTGTTTATTGCAATAATAATGTCATCAACATAGACTAGCAAGGCAACAAAGCCATTGTCAAATCTGATAGTGAACAACGAATAATCACATTTAGACTATTGGAAACCATAGGGTAAGAGAGTTTGATAAAATTTTTCAAACCATTGGCAAGGTGCCTGTTTGAGCTAATAAAGCGATTTTCAAAGTTTGCAGACTTGAGAATCTCCTAGTTTCGTCACACCTAGAGGCTTATACCATGTAAATTACCTCACAAAGATCTACTTGCATAAAGGTATTATTGACATCCAGTTCGTTGAGTTCCCAATTTTTAGTTACAGCTACAGATAAAGACATCGAACAGTAGTCAGTTTCACTACTGGTGCAAAATTTTATTTATAATCGATACCCTCTATTTGACAAAACCCTTTAGCAACCAAACGAGTCTTGTAGTGCTCAATGCTATCATCTACCTTGCATTTAATCTTAAAAACCCATTTTACTCCGGTAGGTTTCTTCCCTATAGGAACTTTTTCAAGGATCCATCCTTAAGGATTTAATCTCTTGTTTCATGGAATTTTGCCAATTAGGATCTTGATTTGCCTGTTCAAAGTTTTGAGGCTCAGTTTGCTCTACTAAAGCTATAAGATAGCTTTTGTGAGCCGAACTAAATTTCGAATAATCAAGTTTTTTTCCCAAAGGATATGGCTTACCTAGAGTGACTTAACTGACCAATTTTAGGGACCATTTTACCTCAGTCATATTTGTCACATAGTCTTAAAGATGTGGTGGTGGATGTCTCTCTCGTTGTGGTCTTCCTTCTTGATTTACCAGATGTTGTACTAGATCATTAGGCTAAGCTGGCTACGAAACCACTGAAGTTGGGGGTGCCTCATCATTTTCGATTTTTTGAGAGATAACTTGCTCATCCATTGAGACATAATTTTCTTGCAACTCAAGGTTCGATATTGAAATGCTACTAGAATCTAGAATCAATAGATGAACGAAGTCTGTGTCATTATTTTCAGTCCTGTAAAGAAATTCGTTTTCAAGAAACACAACATCTTTAGAAACAAAAATTTTGTTAGTTTCCGGATCAAAAACCTTGTAACCTTTTGACCCCATTGGATATCCAACAAAGATGCAAGATTTAGAGCAAGCTTCAAATTTGTCTTTAATTTTTGGTTTATAGTGCACATAACAAATGCATCCAAATACTAAAACATGTTTAATTGAAGGTAATTTCCCAAATAGAATTTCAAAAGGGCTTTTACCATCCAATTTATTGGATGGCATGAGATTCACTAGGTATGCCACTGTTAAAATGCACTCACCCTAAAATTTTAATGGAAGATTTGCTTGAAAATGAAGAGCTTAAGCTATCTTAAGTAAAAGTTGATGCTTCCTTTCCATAATGCCATTTTGTTGTGTTGTATAAGTACAAGAAGTTTGTATAAGAATTATGTTCCGTTGAAAAAATTCCAACATTGATCCCACAATAACTTCTGGTGCATTATTAGGTAGTACCTAAAATATTTTTTCTGAAATTGATTTTCGATCATTGCATGAAATATAAAAAGTTGTGAGATAACATCAGATTTAGATGATAGCAAATAGACCTAGGTGCTCCCGTTGTGATCATCAACTATCTTCAGGAAGTAATGAGATCCAGAATTAGATGCAGTCTTTTATGGTCCCCAAATATTCAAGTGAACAAGATCAAATGGATTACTTGAAATATTAGAAATCACAGGAAAAGTTTTTCTTACTTACTTAACTTTAAAGCAAGACTCACAATGTTTATTTATTCTATCAATATGCATATCAGAAGGTTGCAAAATAGAAGACAATTTTCCAAAAGAAACATGTCTAAGACGTCTATGCCAAATAATACTAGAACAATTTAATCTCAAACTAACAGCAACATGTTCGCTAGTATTCTAAAAATAGTAAAGTCCATCTTGGCATTCACCCTTGCCAATCGTCATCCTCGACTCGAGGTCCTAAAGGATATAATAATTAGGAAAAAATGTTAGTGAACATCTTAAATCACGGTTAATTTATTCACAGATAAAAGGTTGCAATTAAACGATGGAACACATAAAACACCTTTCGGTTTTACGTTTGAAGATAAAGCAAGTTCTCCTTAAGAGTCGATCTCCAAACGACTTCCATTTGGGAGTCACACAGGTGAAACATCTCTTATAACCTTTTTGTTTGAGAGACAAGTTTGACTAAAAATCATATGCTCTAACATTCCACTGTCAATAATCCAATTTAAAGAATCAGTAGTTGCCTTACCAGGGAAATTTGTTGTACTTTCATATTTCTCAAGCAGAGTCATCAAGTAGTCATATAGCTCCTGACTCATGTACAGACCATTTTCTCGGTCTCCTCCATTGCTTGTTAATGCTTGATTGACCGAATGGGCTTGATTTGGTGTTGCCCTTTTATTTTCAGCGCTCTTTTGGTTCCCTTTCGAATTCAAGATAACCTTTACACTTTGAGCAATCATTATAGGGATATCAGATTTTGCCACAGTATGCACAAAGCATGTTGGCTCAATTAGGGTCCTTGACCTGTTGTTCTGCACAAGTAAATTTAGTTGCAAAAGTCGCTGCCTCAAGTACCCTAGCAATAGTAACTTTCAATTTCTTTTCTTCTTTACTAACCAACACATAGGCTTTTTTTATGCTTGGTAAGGGTTCTATGTCCAATATTTGTGACCTAATGACACTAAAGTGATCAATTAATCCCATAAGAAAATTATGAAGTTTCTCACGTTCACATTCTGCCAACAGTTCCTTAGCAACATCACACGTACACTGTAGGATAGTTGAATAGTTAGCAAGTTCATCCCATAAAGCTTTCAACTTAGTGTAATAGGCAACTATAAAAAGATCTCGTTGTTGCATCAAGGCCAATTCATGCCTTAACTCATGAATCCGAGGAGATTTACCGCAAATCTCTCCTGGAGATCGTCCCAAATCTCCTTGGCAGAATCTGTGTATGCAACGCTAGAGAGGATATCAATAATAAGTGAATTAAAATTCCAGGATATCGCTATAGAGTTGCACTTGTGCCAAGCTTGTAGAAGACCTAGATCATTGATTGGTTTGATAATGGTTCCATCTATGAATCCAAGTTTGCTTTTGGCTTGAAGCGCCACCTTAATAGCCTGTCTCTAACGTAGTGTTTGGTTGCTGTCCCCATGGGTGGGGACAGATGACAGGGACACAAAAGTCCTGCCCCCTGGCTGTTTGGTTGCTGTCTCCCCCGAAATTTGTCCCGACTCCGAAGACGGAAACATGAAAAAGCTGTCCATCTCGTGACTGTGGCACAAGGACGCGGGGACGGAGACAAAAATTAACCTAGTATGTGAAATGTCCATAGTGCCCTCACATTTTAACCTAACTGAAAGCTTTTCTTCCTCACTTTTGCTTGTTGTCTCCCTTGTCTTCGTATCTTCGTCTCTGTATCCGAAACAAACACTCTCCCAGCTTCCAACTCCCGCAGCTCTCCT
>JAOSBO010000004.1:2267720-2284618 GCA_027563915.1 Erythroxylum rotundifolium
ATAACTTAAATAAATTAAAATTTTGTAATTAATGTAATTCATAATTTTAACTACAACTATTAACTTATTAACTTTTCGTATAAATTTCTAATTAATTGAATTAAATGTCCTAATTAATTACCATTACATACATCTTAATAACTTTATTAATTCATAATTACTTATATGTTGCTATAATTAATAGTTGTCACATAATACATACATTAAAAAGAAAAAAGGTAAAAATTTTATTAATTTTATGAAAAATGATTTTGGTTTTGTCAATTATCTCTTATAATAATTAATAAATAACTTAAGTAAAATAAAATTTTGTAATTAATGTAATTCATAATTTTAACTATAATCTATTAACTTATTAACTTTTAATGTTACTTTCTAATTAATTGAATTAAATTAAATGTCTTAATTAATATATATTTTAAGTAAATTTAATTTTTGTAATTAATATAATTCATAATTTTAGCTATAAGTATAACTACTAACTTATGGTGTTTTCATATAAATTTCTAATTAATTGAATTAAATGACTTAATTAATAAATAATTAAAGTAAATTAAAGTTTTGTACTTACTAGTTAATGCAATTCATAATTTTAAATACAGTCTATTAACTTTTCATATAACTTTCTAATTAATTGAATTAAATTAAATTTCTTAATTGATATATAATTTAAGTAAATTAAAGTTTTGTACTTAGTAGTTAATGTAATTCATAATTTTAAGTATAATCTATTAACTTATTAACTTTTCGTATAATCATATAACTTTCTAATTAATTGGATTAAATTAAATGCCTTAATTAATATATAATTTAAGTAACTTAAAGTTTTGTAATTTATATAATTCATAATTTTAACTATAACTATTAACTTATTAACTTTTCATATAACTTTTCTAATTGATTGAATTAAAATAAATGTCTTAATTAATATATAATTTAAGTAAATTAAATTTTTGTAATTAATATAATTCATAATTTTAACTATAACTATTAACTTTTCATATAAATTTCTAGTTAATTGAATTAAATATCTAAATTAAAGTTTTGTACTTACTAGTTAATGACTTAATGTAATCCATAAAATTAAACTATAGTCTATTAACTTATTAATTTTTTATGTAACTTTCTAATTAATTGGATTAAATTAAATTTCTTAATTAATATATAATTTAAGTAAATTAAAGTTTTGTACTTACTAGTTAATGACTTAATGTAATTTATAATTTTAACTATAGTCTATTAACTTATTAACTTTTCATATAATTTTCTAATTAATTGAATTAAATTAAATGTCTTAATTAATAAATAATTTAAGTAAATTAAAGTTTTGTAATTAATGTAATTCATAATTTTAATTATAATTATTAACTTATTAACTTTTCATATAAATTTCCAATTAATTGAATTAAATGTCTTAATTAATAAATAATTTAAGTAAATTAAAGTTTTGTAATTAATATAATTCATAATTTTAACTATAACTATTAATTTATTAACTTATGAAATATGAATATATGATATCATTGATATCCTTATAACACTCTAAGGATGACTGATGAGAAGGATTTAAAGTATACTTATATCTTATATAAAGACTTACATTAAAAATTTAAGAAATTACTCATAACAAAATTTTAATTACAATGATTTAGGTATAAATGAATTTTAAAAAATATAACTACAATTTTTAAAATTGTTTTCAAAAATTTTTAAATATATTAAACACCCGGGCCGACTCAGGCTCAACGGCCAACCCGTGGCTCGGGCAAGCTAGGCGCTTTTGACCAGTCCATGGCCATGGTCCGTTTTTGGCCTGCACGAGCCACCCCACAGGTTGGGCCCGCTCGTCAAATTTTTTCAACAGGTCAAGCTCAACTCAGCCCATTGACATCGTCAATCTATTGAGGAGGTTGAGACCAGAGGGTTATATAAAAGGGATGACTCCCTCGTTTGCAAAAATCTAAGAATCCAATTTAAACCAATAGAAATATCCAAACTTTCTTAAGATTTCTTATTCGTGTCTTCTTTGTTTACTTAATTCTTCATAATTCAAGTAGGCATTTTTAGAGAAGACGAACTAGTTATACTCGAGTTTAGGAGAAAAAGTATACTAGTACTATCCGTGGAGTTCGAGTGAAAGTAATTCCGTGACATTGAGCTGACGACCTATCATTAATCTTGATAATTTTTTTAAAAAGATAATTTTTATTAAGTGTTTAACAATCAAAAAAGGAGTTTGGTTTGATTTAAGCTTACTCACGTCACATGTCACGTTTACAGTTTCAGAAGAAGCAAGCAATTGGAGAATGGTGTTAGGACCGTTTTATAATCGTGTTTTATTACCAAAAAGAGAGACGAGATTCTCTGTCAGCCCTTATTCTAACTAACTACGTTCGATTAATAAAACAACATAGTTTTCGCTTATATTTTAAGCAATTAGTCACTTAAACATAACGATCACACTAGTACGGACGTGACACCAGCTCATAGGTGAGTTTTTTTATTTTTTATCATTATAATTACAATTATATTAATATTAGTTTAATACGAATAAATTATATTTTAATTTTAATTATGGTACTATTAATTTTATAAATAAATTAAAATTAAAATGATAAAAATATTTAAAAATTGGTTTGTGTCATGGGCATGATACTTAAGTCATGCCTGTGACACACTTTTTTTTGTCTTTATTTTAATTTTAATTTTAATTTTTTAAATAAAATTTTAAGATAAAAATTTAATTTTAAAAAAGGATTAATTTATTAAAATTTTTAATTCATACATAAATTAAATTTTAATTATGAAACTACTAATTGTATAAAAAATTAAAATTAAAATAATTAAAAACAAAAAAATAATGAATTTGTGTCTCAAGAGTGACTCCAGAAACAAATTCTTTTTTTATTTATTTTAAATTTAATTTTTAAATAAAATTTAAATTTTAAAAATTGATTAATTTATTAAAATTGTTTAATGAATTTATAAACTTCATAAAAAATTTAATTTAATTTAAAATTTTGATTAAATTTATTATTATTATTATTATTATTATATTAGCCGCACGCATATTAATGCAGTGTTAAACATCTTGGAAGATAAAGTTTATAATACAGAATGCTTGTAAAATCCAAATAAATTATACAATATATTTAGAATAATTTATTTTGATTTTAACAATTTATTTTAATTGTCTAATTTACTAAAATTGTTTAATTAATTTATAAATTATAGAATTTTATACATAAACAGTAAATAGTTAATTCTACTAAACATATTTAATAAACAACTAATTTACCAGACATCTTTAATAAACAATTGATTTTATCTGCTGGTCAAATAAGCTGATATAACTAACTATCTGATATTGTTCAGGTTTCTATAGTCAATCCACAAGCTACAACTTTTGTAGTGCTTTGGAACCGATGCCCTAACGCTTTGATGGCCTGATGTAGCCTGCGTCAATAAGATTCTTAAGCTGTGTTCTTAGTTCTAATAGTTAGGAATCATTCTATATGGCAAAAATGTTGGCAGGCTACCAGCTCTAGCTCGATCCACTGATCTACCGTGCGTCTAGTTGGAAGTGTCTTTGACAACTACTTCGGTATGATGTTTGCAAACTCGTTGAACAGTTGCTCAACCGATCGATTGGACAGTAGATTGCTTGCTCTTCGAGTGAGACTAGAAATTGCTTTCGACCTTGAACCTTACCTGTCCGCCGTCATTTAACAACTTATCCCCAACTCTTGCGCTAGCTCCATTACCCACTTTACCCCTAAACGCGCAGAATCTATACAAGATGTTTAATATTGTATTAATATGCATACATGCTAATATGATAACAATAATAACATTAATCAAATTTTAATTTAATTTAATATTTTCCCATAATTTCTAAATTAATTAAAAATTTTAATAAATTAATCAAATTTTAGAGTTTTAATTTTTATCTTAAAAATTTTATTTAAAAATTAAAATTAAAATAATGAAAAAACAAAAATTGAATTTGTCACAAACACAAAATTTGTTTTTTATCATTTTAATTTTAATTTTATTTAAAAATTTTAAAATAAAAAAAGAACACAAAATTTGTTATTAACATAATTATAATTTAATTCAATTTTTATTAAACTAATAATAGTATAATTAAAATTAAAATGATTAAAAAGTAAAAATAAAAAAGTCATGGGCGTGATTTAAGTGTCATGCCTGTGACATAAAATTTGTTTTTTTATCATTTTAATTTTTTATAAAATTAATAGTGACATATTTATAATTATAGTTATAATTATAATTAAATTTTTTATTAAAATAATAGTAATATAATTAAAATAAGAAAAAGAAAAAATGTAACAGACTTAAGTATCACGCTCGCGGTGAATTATTCGCTTAAAATTTATCCAAACACGATAACATATTTTAATTAGAGAGAATAATACAAAGTAATATTAGACAGGATGCCTGAACTTTAAAAAAGGAGGTCGGATAAATAGAAATTCCCAGTAGTATAACATTAAACTCCATAACAGTGAATTGAAGATTGTACAACAAACAAACATAAAGAAGACTCGTAGATACTAATCAATACCCATTAGAAGAACACAAGACATAATGATATGATATTAAGCATCAGTCCAGAAAATCTCCATTCCACCTCGCTTATCTGAAGGAACCCCAAGTGCCTCCCAAACTGCTTTAGACGCATCGACGATGTTGTTGTTGCATGGAGGCTGATAGTCATGATCAGAGTCACAACCCATTGTAGAGTCACACTCATCCACCACCTTAGCCTTCACACTCTTCCCATTTCCATGGATTTTAATATACTTCAAGCACCTACTCCTGTTATCGAACCACCCTGTCGAAAGTGCCACCACCGGTTCATGGTCAGGATGGTATTGGTTATCGCATTCCGACGGACCACCGCCGTCTCCTCCCTTCTGAAAGCTGTTGAGTGTCAGAGTTGCCTTGGTGTGTCCGGAGACTGGAGGTGAACATTTGTAAATGGGGTAGAGCTTGTTTTGAACACAGCAATCGGAGTCATTCTCTCGGTTACACTGTCCTGGAGGTGGTTTTTTGCCCCTTATCTTACCGCTAGGGTTGCAAGTTGCAGACTCAACAAATGAAAAACTTTGAACAACGAAGAAGATGAGGAAGAAGAGAGCAAGAGAGAGATTCTTCATCTTCCCGTTTTTCTTGTTTTGTTGTTTAATATTCAAGAAACGTTTGGTTCGTGAAGAAACCTGAAATGGTGCAATCCCTTTTATAGAGACGATTTGAGCTACTCATATAACACAGTTGCAGAAGAAGCAAGCAAGTAGAGAATGATGTTAGGACAGTTTTATGGTCTTGTGTTCTTCCTCAAAACAATCCAATTGTCCATATATTAAGGTGGTAAGTGTGGACAAAAATGGAGTCTTGTGTACCTCAATGTGTATATCTATTGATAAATTGTTCATCATCTTTGAGCCATAGTTTTGTCCTTATAATGAGTTTGTTTAATCGGTTAATTGAAATAATATACGTACGTTGAGTGGGCGTATCCTTAGGTATGATGTAACGGAGGACCATTTTTAATGTTTAAAATGATCAACTAATATTACACCTTAAAGAAAGAATAAAATTAAATAATTTGAAAATGATTGTATTAGATTGTTCTTATAAAAAATTAATGTTTAATTGAAAAAAGACAGTGTTAAATAATAATTAATTGTTTATTTTTGTTCATAAAAAATGATTAGTTTATGAAAACTACCAATTAATTTTTAAATTGGTTTATTTTTAACAATAAAAATTATTAAACTAAATCAAACCGAAAAATTAAAAATTGAACCAAAAAATTAGTCGATTCAAGATTTTTACTGTTAAACCGATAGAATCGATTCAGTTTTTAAAACATTGATTTTACCTTCTACAAATTATAAAAATATTTTTCTTAATAAATCATTTTTAAATTTTTTACGGATAGTGCATGAGATTATTGTTAACATTTGTACAAATTTTCAAATATTGAATTTTTTTTAAGAATAACAATTTAATGTAGTCATGTTTTAACACTAATTCGGATATATAAACACACATTTTAATATGTTGTGATATTTAGCATTATAAAATGAAAGTTATATTATATTTAATTTTTTCATAAATCAAGATTTTCTATAAATTGTCAAAAGTGAGTATGTGTTAATAGAAGGAAAGAAAATGGTAGACCATAAGATTTTGAGATTGTAATGTTTATGAATTGAGAATTTAACTAGGAATGTCAATTTTGGCCCGATCCGACTTTGGGCCAATGTAAAAAATGACATCATTTTTTATTTTTTTTTTTAAATTATAACCGAATGGGTTGGGCAGTTTCACGGGCCAGGTCCTGGTCACTTCTGGCCCAACCCATTGACATACATAAATTGAACACTTTAATTCTTTGGAGATTGATATTGAATGCTTAAAAGATATGTGATTAATTAATTGTGACACACCATTTAAAAAAGAGTAAACTAGAATGTTGTTACTAAGTTAATTATGTAATTTTGAGCATAATTTTTTATAGAAATATCAAATTGAGGTGATTAAAGAGCTTATAAAATAGATATTTACACGACAAGTAAGAATGGCCTAATTGATTTCAACTCCTCACTTAAGGCTTTCCTTTGTAGGAGTTATTGAGTTCGAGTTACTAAAAAGGGGGAGAGAGGGGGAATTTCCCTGTTAATGATCCTCTACCCCTGCTCCTTGGTCAAATCAACTGCATACGTCTCGCTTCCAGCAATAGTATGGGAGTTGGAACTACTAGGGAACCTGGGATTGATGGGAACCTGATGTTGAGCAGGGCCAGCGATCAATCATCAACTGACCAATTAGTATGTGACGACTCCTTGTGCACGAAAGTGTACCACAGGCTAAGTAGAAACATGAGAGACCTTGGAGTTCTAGATTTATCTTCTTTAGGGCTCTTAGGGTAGGGGCTTAAGGGCTTAGGATTAGTCCAGCGAAACTAGAATACCTAATATATAACCAAAAAAAAAAGATATTTCACAATTTTTAAGAAAGTAATTAGAGCTCATATCGACTAACCGAATTTCTACCATCTAATAGTACTTGGTGGCATGACCTTTTGTTAATTGGTGTCCTACTAATTGAACAAATTATTAGACAAGTGAAATTCTAAGATTTTCAATTTTTAAAGTACATAAGTCCTAAGGTTTTGGACGAATTTGAAAGATATAATTTTTAATGTGATTATTTTTTATGAATTTTCTAAAGAATTTGTTTCATAACTTTTCCTTACCTTAATATTTTAAATTTTCTGATTACATTATATAAGCATAACTGTTAGTATCTTTGGGACAAAAGAACGTTATAAGTATCTTAGTTGCCAAGGAACTCAGACACTATGATGTGAAGGTCAAGAGAACCAATGATAAAATTTTTCTTTAAAGATTGTAGTGAAAATTGTTTTTTTCAATGAAGTTTTTGCCTATGCACCCTAAGTAGAGTTAGAAGAACAACTAAATCGTCAATTCTATGAAGAACTAGATGAGATGATTCAACAAATCACCCTTAAAGAGAAACTTATTTTAGATGAATATTCTCCTGCCTATGTGGGTTTTAGGTATGGAAATAGGAATAACAATGGAATTACTTTGTTATATTTTTTAGTAGCATTTGACTTGGTGATAGTCAACTCATTCTTAACAAAAAATAAAAAGAAGCATTTGGTAACTTCTAGTAGTAGAACTATGAAGACTCATATCGACTACTTCCTCATGAGGCGAAGCAATCAACTAAGTTATAAGGATTGCAAGGTGATACTTAACACATATTTGTCAACTTAACATATATTGCCAATTATAAATCTTAAAATTAAGGGTTAGAGGATGAAGAAAAGTTCTCATAAATGTACTAGTGTTAGATGGTAGAATCTAAAAAGGAATTTTAGAAACACTGTGAAACAATTTAATAATAGAGTAATGTATGAAGAAGCATAGAAACTAAAAGGAGATATTAACTTGATGTGGGAGGGAGTAACATCTCTTCTAAGGAATGCAATTAAGAAGATCTTGGAAATTTCAAAAAGACCTAAGGGTAGTAGCAAGAAGGAGTTTTAATAGTGAAATGAAAACGCCCAAAACAAAGTGAAGATCAAAAAAGTTGCCTATAAAGCTCAATTAGATAGTTATATGGATGAAGGAAAGGCAACCAGTTGAGTGAGTTACAAGTTGACACAAGAAAGAGGCGAAAAATATAGTCTCAGATGCCAAAAGTAGAGCATACGAGAACTTATATCAACAATTGCAAATTAAAGATAGAGAAAAACATATTTTTTAACTTGGAAAATCTAAGAAACAGAACGTGAGGGACTTGGACAAAGTTCGTTATATAAAAGATTAAGCAAGATGGGTGCTCGTAGATATGAAAGTAACATCAAGAAAAGATTACAAAGTTAATTTTATAGGCTTTTAATAATGAAAAAGATACAATATTTATTTGGGTGATTTTAGCACTTTTTTCAGCATATCATAAGAGAATAAATTAAAGAATCTTTGAGGAATATAAAGAGTGTGAGGGTAGCACGATCTGATAAGATACTCATAGAAGAGTAGAAGAGCTTAAAAGAAGAGGGTCTTATTTGGTTAGCCAACCTTTTTAATATGATCCTCAATTATACCAAAATGTCAGATGAGAGGAGACTTAGCACATTAATCCCACTTTTCAAGAGCAAAGGAGACATTCAAAGTTGTTAATAACTATCTAAGCACTAAACTACTCGATCTCACTATAAAGTTATAGGAGAGGGTGATTGAGAAGAGAATGAGAAAGGGTACACCAATATCACAAAACCAATTAGGATTCATGTCAAGAAGATTCGATGACAGAAGCCATACACTTCCTTAAACGATCAATAGAATTACAGGGCTATAGATAGAGGGAAATGCGTATGGTTTGCATTAATTTAGAGAAGACTTATAGTAAGGTACTTAAGAATGTCATATGGACGTGTTTGAAAGCTAGGAAAGTTCCTTTTGAATATACAGGATAGTAGAGATATATATGAAAGTGGTAAGACAAGAGTAAGGATTATAAGAGGAGATATAACAAATTTTTCTATTAATACCAAGCTACATCAAGGATCCTCATTAAGCCCCTTCCTATTTGCAGTAGTTACGAATGAGCTTATTAAGAATATCCAAGGAAATATGCCTTAGTGTATCTTATTTGTTGACGACATTGTTTTAGTGGATGAAATAAAAGAAGGTCTCAATAACAAGCTAGAACCTTGGAAAGATATGTTAGAGTCAAAAGGCCTTGAAGTGAGCAAGATTAAGATTGAGTGTTTAGCTTGTAACTTTTCAAGTCGTATGGTTGCATATGATGTGGAGCTCAAGATTGGTACTAAGTTATACCACATGAAGATTGTTTTAAGTACCTTAGATCTATCATTCAAAGTAGCCGCAAGATAGATGATGACTTAGTTCACTGTATCAAATAAGAGTTGCTAAAATGGAGAAGCATCTCAGGAGTTTTATTTGACAAAAAGATACTACTCGAGCTAGAAGTTAAATTCTACCATTTAGCTGTTAGTTTAGTTGTGCTCTATTGGGTAGAGTATTGATCCATCAAATAAGCATATAGTCATAAGTTAGTGGTAACGGAGATAAGAATGCTCTATTGGATGTGCAGCTTTATAAAAAAAGAGATAAAGTCATTAATGAAGTGGAAAGAGACATGTTGGGGTGGCTAACATTGACAAAAAAATGAGAGACAAAGTTTAAGTGGTTCAAACATATTATCAATAAACATCCTAATGCTCTAGTGAGAAAATGTTAGAAGATTATACTTAGGGAATATAAGAGAAAAAGATGAAGATCTGAAAAAAGTTGAAAGAAGTAATCAAGAATGATATGACCCTATTTTACCAACGACTTGGCTTTTAAGAAGAAACTTTAGCAAACTATGATATAGAGAGAGGATCCTACCTAAAGAGGTATTTCTCTTTTTATAGGTTTTTGAATATTCTCATTTTTTTAATTAGCTTAAACACTTTTATTTGTGTCACTTGTTCCTTAGTTATTCTATTTATTTATTTAATATTTTAATTGTGTATTTATTTTATTTTATTTTATTTTATTTATTTATTTTATTTACTTACTTTTATCTTTATTTTGACTTTGACTTTGACTTTGATTTTGATTTTGATTTTGATTTATTTTATTTTATTTATTCAACTCTATGCTTATATATTTATCTATTATTTTATTTCAACCGTTTTTAAAAAACTTTTTTTTATGTAAGTCTATCATAAACAATCATTCTATTAACTAAAAGTAAAACTGCGTACTTTTGAACCTCCTCAAATTATATATATCAATGAGATTCCTGGTGAAACATTATTGATGTTATTGTTGTGTTGTATTTCTATAAATTAAAGTACATGGTATAGAAACGTGAAGATTTCTACTATGAAGATTTAAATGGATTTAAGTGTAAGTTTTTAGAGTTAAATTTAAAAAATTTTCTGACAATAGAGATGAACAAGTTATCGAGTTATATGAGATTAGCATATTTTAAAACTTAGTCTTACAATAAACTTTAATGGTTAAACATTGTTATTAGATAATGATTCCTCACGATTCTAATCAAATTGACTTAAGCTCAAATTGTAATTGATCAAAATGGTGGGAAAAAAGAAATTTATTATTATCATAGCAAAACTTTACTTTCAAATTGACATAATAAATGCTTTTAGTTAATACTTAAAAAATAGTATAATTAATTTTAAAACCTCCTTTAAGACTCTATTAATTAGAATTTAAAACCTGAATCAAATTAGATTGAATTTATTACTAATTCAATACGATCCAATCTTTCATGATGCTAATCAAGTCTACCTCCTTCTCATATTTGTTTAACATGATGTTATTTTAGAAAAAAAAATCCGGTTAATTTAAATTAGTCAAAAATTTGATCAATTTAAACATGATTTACTAATTTTGACTTAATTAATTTGACCCTTTCTGTCGACCCTACTCTAAACTTATTATATATCAAAAAAATGGTCAAACTTTTAATTATAATCTAATTTGACCCTTATCATTTAAAAAAATTCAAATTTAATTCTAACGTTTCTTAAACTTTCTAAATACACATTTAAGAGATGAGAAATCTAATATTATTAAACTTCCTTTAATTGAATGTCATTTAATGTAATACTTTTTATAATATTAAAATATTAAGCAAAAAAACAAAACACTAGATTAAAAAATCTAACTTCGTTAAATTTTTTATTTATTAAAATATATTTTCAAAATGATTCATTAATAATCCATTTTAATCACTATAAACATTAAAAGTTTTTAATTCTTGACAAAAAAACTTTAAATTTTAAAATTTTC
The DNA here is from genome assembly GCA_027563915.1 of Erythroxylum rotundifolium. Classification (NCBI taxonomy): domain Eukaryota; kingdom Viridiplantae; phylum Streptophyta; class Magnoliopsida; order Malpighiales; family Erythroxylaceae; genus Erythroxylum; species Erythroxylum rotundifolium. Next base: position 2,279,114 of record JAOSBO010000004.1, read on the forward strand.
TTTTAGCCTATATTAAAAAAAATATAAGTCTAGCGTTACAACTAGTCAGTAATTTAGTACTCTTAATGGCAAATTCCGACTCCTATTCATGCACCACACGTCCTTCAAATCTTATATATCCCTTAGCCCGTAAAGACGACAAGCAGACAAGAACCGGTTACTTCGGTTGAGACATAACCGTCATGAACCAAAGTCAAAGAGACTTATGGTCAGAGCAAAGACACAAGTCATTAGAAAACTACTTTGACTTATGGTTGGAGCAAAGACACAAGTCACTAGAAAACTATCTGCTTTGAAGTCACCAAAACCTTGAACAAAATGTCATCTATCTAGTTTGCTTCGATAATGGATTATTTCAGAAAAGAAAAACGTGTTCGATTGAATAAACAGCACCAGAAAATTTTCGACTAAAAGGTTGACGAAGCTACAGGATGTTGCTGGTCTTTTGTCAATGAGAATTCAGAGACTAGATTCAAAAGGTGCTGAAACAAGAGAAGTGATATGTACACTGCTTGTACATAAGACCAAATAAGGGAAATCAATCATCAACCACGCATTAAGTCGATGTCGATGTGAGCATTACGCATGTCGACTGATTGCGAACCCGGCCACACACCAACTGATGATGTTGGAGTGAGATTCTGGGTTGGTGGAACACTGCTTTGAGTTACTGAGTTTTCGACTGCTGGACGGTCACGGTCAGGATCTCGGGGACCTTCTGATCCTTCCCCTCTCTTGCTCTTTGGTTTTGAGCCACCCCATAGGAAACTTCCAACTATTACCTAAGATTCAGACATCAACAGATAATGCACATATCGTTAAAGTTGTTACATTCATCTGAACTCTATCATGGCACAGGAAGATGCATTGATTATTGAAAAGAATAATCGTATATTAGCAGCTTGCATTTGATTGTCCCATCTTTAACGTTTGCAATTAAGTATTAACAATGCAGTCTTACTGAGGATTACCTGCACAGGGCTTGCTGCAATAAGCACTCCACCAACTCCCCCACCAATAACACGGCCATCAGGACTTGCAAGGGAGACACTCAACCCTCCAGTTCGATTGCGGGAGCTGCCACTTCCAGTAAGCAAATATGAGCCTGACAAACATAAAATCTCGAAGCGCCCCTGCAAAACACCAAATAGTCCCTAACTTTTTGCCTGACTTCATCACAGAACAGTGAAGTAACAGATAATCAGAACATAAAGAAAAGAAGCTTAACCCATCAAAGTAAAGAAAATCCAAAAATCTTGGTGGAAGTTGTGAGATTGTTGGTTAAGTATTTGAGGTGGTTGACTTCAGAAAAAGGAAATATACACTGTATTCTCAAGGGCCTGCATGCCTCCCGGTTTTACGAATGTGGGGAGCAGTACAAAGTGTGCATGATTTCAACCTAGAGTGAGTCCAAAAGGGCAAATGGGAGAGAAACAAACAGAGAAGATTGTCGAGCATTCATGGCATAGATATCTTTAAAAGATAAGGACAAAGATTAGATAACTTCCTCAAGTCCCCTGGCATACAAGTAATTCCCCAATCAAATGGCAAAGTGGACTCTTTTGAAGACTATCCCAGTTAGTAGAAGTACATGAGAATGAAACAAGTTGCCAAACCTCATATGTGACAGTGCCTCCTGATGTCGACGGCTGCCGAAGAGTAACAGTAGAGACTGCACCATTTGCTGACAGGATGCATATAGCCCTTGGCCCCTGCTGTGAGAATGACATTATTTTGGTCGCGATATCCTACAGGAGAAGTTACGGATCCTTAATACCATACTAAAGTGTGCAAAAGCATGTTAAGAAGCATTTGTTCATCCTAATATCCTAGCATTTGTTCTTTCTAAATCTTTTCAATTAGCACCCATATGTGATGTATCATCACACTAGACAGATCTACATGATAGATACATCGGAATAAATAAATTAGCACCAATCTTACTTCTATCAAATATAGCAGAATGACAAATCCATAAAACTTAACACATAAAAAGAAAACACAGCATACTTCTCCAACAGCAATGGTGATGATGTGAGGGGTAAAACCAATTCCAGCTGAACCAGAGAGCCATTCACCTAGCAAGATCGTTAAAATTTAATCACCCGCGAATACCAAACAGTTCAAATTCAGAAGTTGGAAAGTATCAGTTAGGCAAATAGAAGTATAATAGAAGCAACTGTAGTTCCTAAAACACAGAGGTCCTTTATTCCAAGTATTGGTGTATGAAATAGATGTCTAAGGGAATAAAAAATGGCACAACTTCTGATTGGAGCTTCAGTAAGACAATATGAAATGGTGAAGTATATAGTTTTATCTCCTCATTGAACTTAAATAATCATTTGTAGGCCCAATTCAGTCCAAAAAATCTCCCTAGAACGGTTTAATGCCATGAAAACTATTTGTAATAATCAAATACTACACTAGCCCAAGAAGAAAGGGAACTTAAAATCATATGCCCAAAAGAAGATTTAGTGGCCTGAAAAGGATTAGACCAACTTCTTGATATATTATTGTTTGAAGATCCTGTAATCTATATAAAACAAACCAAATCTTAACAATTTCCCAATATGGACGTCCTTCATGTTCCAAATAACACATCTTGTATATATACCTTGGGATGTCTTTGGTTGGAATGGATTCAGGAGTTTCCTACGTACTACAACAGATCCAAATCTAACTGAAAATCTGTGTACTATCAAGGTTTCTTGATTCATCAAAGCTATACAAGGTTTAATCTTTTAGGCTATAATCTACAAGGTACATTACAATCCCACCTAAAACGGGACAAAGAACACAGCTTTTACCAGATTTCTTACCAAGAGAACTTAGTTGTTGTTTCCTCCCACTCCCCGGAGGCCGGCCTCGGCCACGCTTCTGGGTCGGTGTGATTGTACCAGGATGAGTCGACAATGAAGGTGACAATGCCAACGAAACACTCCCATCTGGTCCATATTTTCGAGGCCTTCCACGTTTCCTCTTGACAGGCTCACCGGATGGTAGAACAGCCGATGTTGCACCAACGTTAACACCGTGAGACGACATTGCTGTTGAAGGCTCCATTGATACTGTTTGTCCAATTGAGGTTGATCCAATGTTCGGTTGGAAAGGTAAAGTTGCATTAGACAAAAGGTTCATGCCCGACGAGACATTTATGCCGGCCTGTGTCCCTGAACCAGACCCAGCCATGCCTCTCTGCTGCATATAGAACGAAGCAGAACCAGATATCGCCATAGCATCTCGTGGATCCATGCATTTACTAAAGTTGGAATATTTTCTGTTTTAACAAGATTTGGAAATTCAGACAAAATCTACCACTCCCCAAAATCTTTGCTTTTGTGGATATATATAACACAGATCCTGAAGATAAGAAGGGGTATGTAAAACCCTAATGAGTAAGTTGACTCTCGAAGACCAACTGTTATTCAATTCAACCCAAGGTGAGCGTGAAAAGGTGATTCCTTACGAGTACAGATAGATTACAGGTGAAGTAACTTAAAACACAACTGAAAATCTTCAGAAAACTTGGGAGGTTCCGCCGGAGAAGAACTAGTGAAATACGAAACTAGATTCGAAAAATAGAGAAAACGCAGACAAAATGAAACAAACAGATAATAACCCAATCCCGAGAGGAAGAAGGAAAAAAAAAACAGGAAATGAAAATCAAACTCAAACTCAAACAAAAGACAAAAATGCAAGCTATTTTTACAGCTTACCAAACGAAACCGCAAGAAACAACAAAAAAGGCTTCGTTTTGAAGATAAAGTACTCAAAAAACAGGTCCACAATCTCACCAACCCATCAATCCAAAGACCTTAAACAGCAAGCATCTTCACAAGCCAACACTCCAAACTCTTCAAAACCCAACAACAAAATCAAAAAAGAAAAAAGAAAAAAAAACCTCAAGTGTTGCTAACTGAAAGAGGCGCTCAAAACCCAATTCTCGGTTTCTCAAAACCAAATTTCCAAAATGCCAACCGCCCCACTTCACTCCACCTCTCTGCAAAAAGCTCGAAGCTTGGAAGCCAAAAACGGAGAAATCATTCAACTCACAGTAAAGAACAGAGTTAAAAATCCAACACCTTGCCGCTGCTGCTGCTGACACACCCTCCCCTATCTCTCTCTCTCCCCTCCCAAAACAGCTAATGACAGCAACTTAAAGGTCGAACATTTTGACCGAGAATTAAAGATGGCAACTGGGAAGTGTACAGAAAGCTGAGAGAAACAATAGAGCTCAAAAAGTGTGAACTCATTACTCACAAAAAGCTCATCAACACACAAAAACTCCTCAATCTAAACGCACACACACTCACACTCACACACGTACCCAAGAATTCATATACTAAAACTAAAACCTCTCTTTTTCCCATTCCTTTTTCATCATTATCCAGCTATAGCATTAAAGGTGTTTCTCTTTCCCTCAAGCCACCAAACTTTATGCATCAGAAAAAAGAAGATATAGATAAAGAGAGGGAACTCCAAAAACATAAAAAATAAATGGATAATACTCAAAATATTTTAATAAATTATGTTTTCTAGTTATTTAGATAAAATCGTTACTCAATATTAACTCTTATCTTATAATAATTAGTCACATGGCCTTTTTAATATATTTATAAATAATTATCTTTATTTTTTATTTTTTATTTTGAAAGCGCGTGCAAAGACCAGCGCGTGACCCTCAAAAAGCGTAAACCTTTGTTTTGCATGTGACTTTTCTCTGTTGCCACTAACTCTGACTCTGTGGTACTCATCAATCTCTTCACAAAATATCTAAGCCTGACAAATGATAACCTCACGCCACCTCGCACCTAAACGCCCCTCACCCGCACCCCCGCGTAAATTCCTATATATTTTAATTTCCTACGAATATTTAATACCCGCTTTTCGAAAAAGTGCTAATTATTTATTATTATTTAAATATTTAAATATAAATGGTCAACCCTTATTTATTTAATGACGGAATCGGGTTATTTATTATTATTTAAATATAAGAAGTCAACCCTTACTTATTTAATAAAGGACTCGGGTCAACGTAATATAAGGCTGCATGGCCACGGGTGGGTTTATTTATTATTATTTTATTTAAACAGAATCTTTTTTTTTTTTTAATACTATGGAAGCTGTTATACAGCCAAGATTTAAACAGAATTTAAACAGAATCTTGGAAAATGAAATTTGGTTTTTGTATTTCTACAAAAACATGATTTTCTGACAAAATTAGAAAAAGAAATTTTAAATAATGTAAACAATGTCGCGACTGATTAATGAGAATTTGTCAAATTTTGCAGTTTTGACGATATGCAGAAGAGTGTTTTCAAGTTAGTTTCTTAATTTTGATTTTGTGTTTTGTTTTGTGTTAATTCTGAAAATTTGATCTTGGTTGGGTCGGATTCTCACGGGCCGATCGGCCTGTCTCACCCCATGAACCGACTTGGGCTCAATCCATATTCTCCTAAGCCCATCTATAAGAGAGAAACTCCCATGCAAACGCGTACAGACTCA
>JAOSBO010000004.1:2284718-2297616 GCA_027563915.1 Erythroxylum rotundifolium
TCGGAGAGGCGAGTCGGGACATAACCCCCGACGTGCCTTCATTGTTTTGCAGGTTATTTCACATCACGTTCCACACATATCTTTGAAGAAGATGGATATTACTGGAAACGCACCTTGTGACCAGATCTCGGCTGAACCAGATCTTATATTTTACAAGTATCCTGTTTGTTGATAAACTGAAGAAGTTGCTCAACAATTATATGTGCAGATTTTATACATTAAGGCTCTTTCTAACAAACAGTAAATTGCATTAGTTGGTAGCTGATAGTTGATTACATCGGTTAGATTTAACCAATTAGTAATATTAGTTATTTATTAAAAATATTTAATTAAATTAGCTATTTAGAATTAACTGTTGATGTATAAAATGACTTATGAGAACACGATTTAAAAATAATTATAAGAAAATGAATATTATATTTATTAATATTTTGATAAATATTCTTATAAAAATTTAAACTTTAATAATAATAATAATAATATTATTATTATTATTATTATCATTATTGTTATTGTGATTATTGTTATTATTATTATTATTACTATTATTATTATTATTAATCCAATGTGAAATTCTCTATTAATACGAATGATGCAACGAGCAACATCATATTAATATTTTTATATAATATATATGAATTTTATTATTTAATAAATTAAAAATATCTATAATTATAGTATGATACAAATACGATATACGGTAGTTATATACTAAAAATATTAATTTGATGTGACTCTTTATGTTAAAAAACTTAATATTATTGTATTTTTAAATGTAAACAAATATTATAAAATTAAATAAATATTAAAAATTTTAATTAGCCCTTTTATTATATTCTTCCAAACTTCACGATATAATTGTACAGGAAAAAAAAACCCGACTTTAGAAACACACAAAGCAAAAGTAGATAGTAAAGTTAGTAAAGTGGAAGACGATGCTGTCATTAGGCAAATAGTTAATTCAAAAAACTCCTCTTGTGAATCTTTTAGAAATCAACTTATTGGAGCTAAACAGGCTAACCAATAAGTCATTCACTAAACACATTTTAAGACGGTCAATAAGCTAAAAAATAACTGATAAGCTATGTCAAACATTCCTAAAAAACTACTACTTAATCCTTCCAAAATACACGAGTTCGGACAACCTGATCTTATCCAACTTATCGCGAAATTAATATGTCAATCATTGTTTTAAAATTCGGACTGGATATTAAACTAGTAAAATAAAATATTTAAGATAAAGTTAAATTGATAAGACAAAATGATCAATTGATAATAGAACGTTATAAACCAAACTACAGTTAATGAAATTAAAGAATTTAAAATATAATTAAAAGAAATTGTCTATCTATTAAAGAATTTGAAGTTTAATTGAAAAAAGATTATTAAAAGGAAATTAATTGATTTATTTTTGTTTATGAGAAATTATTATTTTACAAAAATTGACTAATTAATTAATAAACTGACCAGTTTTTTACAATAAAAATTATTAAAGTAAATTGAACCGAAAAGTTAAAAACTAAATCTAAAAATTAAACGGTTCAAAATGTTTATGGATGAACCTGTTAAACCGGTTGAGTTTTCTAATCATTAATATCAAGTTTTGATTCATAACTAAATTTAAGACTCAAAATCTAATTTTTGTTATATTATTCATTTTATTTGCATGTAATTTTTATGTATCTTTATTTTTATTTTTATTACTATTATTATTGTTGTTGTTGTTGTTGATTTCTATTTTTGTTTTTGTTGATATTATTGTTATTGTTGTTATTATTTATGCAGTCTATCACAAATAATCTTTCCACTAATTAAGGATATGATTGTTTACTTCTAAACCTCTCAAAACCCTGCATTAAACGAGACTTTTACAAGATTATTATTATTAAAACGATAGTTATTTTATTCTAATTTTTAAAAATAATATCATTTTAAAATGATTCGAGCCTCTTAAAAGAGTGGGGTGTGGACTGATGTAATTTGACTCATTTCTAATATTAACCAAGAGCTCTCTTTCTTGAAATATTAATTAAAATTTTACTTTTATTCCTTAAATTAGTGTTAAACTTGTTATATTATTGTTGAAAATTAACGTTATAATTACAACCATAGTAGGGAAAATTTTCAAATTAATGAATTATCTTTAAATGTCTCATGATATAAAAAAATGACTTTTATCAAATGATTTTAACGAAAATTAACTCAATATCAATAATATAATTTAACAAAAATTAATTTTATATTATACATTACATAAATAATGAAAATATGTTTTTAAATCCAATGAGCAATTTGAGTATAATTATGAAAATTAAATCAAAACTTATACAAAAGTAAAAATAAGAACATGATACCTAACATTTAAGGATGGCAAGAGGCATAAAAATTATGTCTGGCTTAATTTAATCAGTTTAAAGTTAATAAATTAAGTTTGATTAGTTTAGAATTTAAATCACATTCAATTACGGGTTGTTAACTTTAAAATAATATAAGTTTTGTTTGATTTGAACAAATTTATTTTATACAACTTAAGTTTTGGATGGTAATAGATTGGGTCGGGTTAGACTTACCTGATAGTTTCTACCTTGACTTGGGTTAGTCCGAGACTCTATCACCCTTGAAGCATCCAAGCGCTAACCCGATCAAGCTCAAGGTAGCTTGGAGCCCAACTCGACCTAGCCCACCCATATTTTTTATTTTTTAAATTAAAAATGGAAAACAACGTCAACCTTCGTAAAACAATAACATTTTTCTTATGTTATATTTGATTAGATGTAATGTTTTTAATGAAATGAAATGAAATGATTTATAATAAAATATGATGTAAATAAATATAATATTAAAAAATTGTTGTTTATGAGGAATTGAAGGGTTCATAATATAATATAGTGAAATAATATTTAGAAGAAGGGTTTATACTTTACAATTTAACACAGTACAAAGTTGTTTATCATTTTACATTTCATCATAAACTCTCTAAATCAAAAATTTCTCATTTTTACTGCTTATGATGAAATGAGATGTAATATAAAACGTTTTTCTTACGTCTCATTCTATTATGATCTTTCTTCTCAAATAATAAAATAATATTACATTACATTACATTTTATTAATAAATCTCCAACCAAACGTAACCTTATGGTTGTCAAGTTTCAGCCCAAATTGTATATAGATGCAAGATTTTGAATTTTGGACTGTATCAGTCAGTATCGAGAGATAGGTACTATACCGGTCGGAGAATAGTACGAAATCAAGATACTTATGTACTGGATATAAATACCAATTGGTAACTGACTGTTTCATCCGGTACTAGCTAGTATCGGTTGGTATTTATGATACCAGTCATATACCAGTCAATATCGAAAATTTTGAAAAATATAAGACTAAGTTGCAAAATTTTTCAAAAAATTAAAAAATCCCCCTTTTCTTTTTTTCAAAGCTTTTTAATTAGTTATTTATTTAAACTTTTATTGTGATTTTTTAGTTTTTTATTTTTAAAATAAAATAAATATTTGGTTACTAATAATAATTATACATTAAATAAAAATAAACTATCTTATTTAAATTTATTTTAATCTTTTATATAATATTTATTAATAAAGTATTAATAAAAATAAGTATTAATAAAAATATTTTATTTAAAAAACAAATAATTTAAAAATTATTATTTATAAACTAATATTTATTTTATATGTTTTAATTATAAAATCATATTTTAAATGAAACATATATTTTAAAAATTATTAAATTTAATTAAAGTTTATTAATAATTATTAAAATAATTGTATAAATTAAATTAAGATATTTATAAATTTAGTAATAATTAACTTTAATTAATTTATATATAATATATTTAATTGATAGTAAATTAAATAATATATGTTTTTGCTTCATATTTTAGTTTTATTTAATTATTTCCTTATCACGAACTCTTGTTATAAATTATAATAATTTGATAGTTAAAGATATTTATTATTCTTTTTATTAGATATTTTGATGTAATTATTATTTATTATATAACGAATTTTGAAATTGTAATATTTAAAATATTTTATGTTGTTCTTAATTTTATATTTGTATGATAATGATTGTCTTTTTTATATAAATTATGGTTATTATTTATATGTGAAATATCTGAAAATTATTATTATTTCATATTAATTGTGATTATTATTTATTATTTTGATTTTTAGAGTCATTGTTAAAAGCATACAGTACAACTGTATAATATAATAATAAACTATTTTGTAATTTAAAAAAATCAGGGACTTTTTTTCAGTTTAAAAAATTACCCAAGATGACATTTGGTATTGATAGTATTGGTACAGTAAAATATCAAAATCTAATTCGATAGCAAATTTGATATGATATTCGTAAGATTGCCCAGATAGCTCTAGCTTGTGCCTAGTTAAGACACGACCAATTTAGGCATGAGTTGTTGACATTTGGTCAGGCCAAATTCGGATCCAAATGTCATCCTTAAATAGAGATCAATCAACTCTAATCAAGTTGGCGATAACCACGACCCGAACCAACTTTTTGTCATCTGAATAAGCACTCTTCGTTCTTCTAAAGTTTGCTAGTCGGTGGATAGTGATGTTGACTTAACAAAAGCAGTGGGGTCCACCAAATCCATTGTCAAATTTGCATCAAAACGTGACCGGAAAGTGCTTATCCAAGACTCAATTGCGAGTGTTAACTTGGCTGCCAAAGTGATTACAACTCACTTTAAGGTTGAAGATTTTTTATATTTTATAAAATTTTAAATAATTTTATTTTTATATTTTAATATTATTAAAACGATATTTAAATAGAATACCTAAATAATAGTTATAATGGTAAAATTTTATCACACTTTGTATAAAATCTTTATGTGAATTAATATTTAAATTAATTATTTTTAATATTACATTAAAGTCTATTAAATCTAGATTGACATTAAAAAACTTAAATTAACAATTCAAATATAAGAAAATGATTAAAATTTAATGTCATTAGAATTTAATGCATTACTATTATCATTTTACAAACCTTCAAATATAATGTATTACTATAGAGAAGATAATTATTTATTTATACTTTATAAAAAATTTAAAATGTCTAATTATAATATCCAATAGGTTAAATTGATAATTTAAATACTAAAAATTAGCTCAAATTTTTATTATAATTATAAAAAATTGAAGTGTAATATAATATTATAAATAATGATAATTATATATTTAAAGTTTAATAGGTGAAATTGATAATTTAAATAAAGTAAATTTACGCAATATACAAAGCTCCCCGATTTGTAGAGATTTGAAAAGAGTTATGATATACGCAACCTTTTTATATGTTTTTGCAAATAAGTTGTTTCCGAAACTTGAACTCGTAACTTTGTGATCATAAAGGAGCAACCTTAAAAGTCAATGTACCCATTGTATAAGGCTCTCTACTTTGCAAGATCCGAGGATAAGGATGTCAATGGGTCAAGTCACCTGACCCAGCCTGACCCGTGAATCAACTTAACCCACCTTATATATATATTTTAAAAATGTCAAAAACGATGCCATTTTTTGAAGTTACTATCAGGCCACGGCCCGACCTACACTCGGCTCGATTTCAATCTGGCTAAATACTTTTGGCATGTTTAACATCTCTATCGGGAGAGATCATAAGTACAGAACCTTCCCTTTATATTTTTACAAGAAAGTTATTTTCAAGATTTGAATGTGTGCGTTAAATTTAAATTGATAATTTAAATACTAAAAAAACTAAAAATTAGCTGTAAATTTTTATTATGATTTAAAAAATTTAAAGTGTAATATAATATTATAAATAGCGATAATTATTTATTTAAAAATTAGGAAAAATATTAAATTATTAGAGGGTGTTGTATTGAACACTGTTTTCAGATGTAATTTATCAATTAAAGAGCTAAATGATTGAGATTACTCATACACTTGAATTAGAATACACTCTTAAGGTCTGTCAGACTACCCCTTTCAAGTGACAATGAAAGCTTATAACAATTGCTTGGCAACAAATCTCATAATTTATTTTTTCTCTGAACCTAACCTTAAAAATTGATCCAAGAGCTCTAGATTGCATAATTACCTAAGCTCAACGTTGTTTTATTATTAACTATTTAAAATATATACTTTCTCGAAGAAAATGTAAAATATTTTTCAAAAATAAAAATAAAAACAAAAACACATGATTCTCTTATATTTAAAATTTTAAAATATCAATAATTTTATAATTTATAATAAAATTTCTTTTTACATTTATTTATATAATGTGAATAACACATAAAATAACTAAATATTAATAATATAACCTTAAAAATGATCCAAAATCCCTAGATGGTATAATTAAATATGTAATTGTGTTATCAACTATTTAAAATATACGTGCTCTAAAAAACAGTATTTAAAATATGAAAGATTTCCAATAAAAAATAAAAATAAAAAGCATAAGATTTTTTATAGTTTAATAAATATTAAAAAATTTAATTGTTAAAATTATAAAAAATTGTGATTTCTAATTTTTAATAAAATTCATTAAAAAAATTATTAAAAATAACAAGAAATACATATGATAAATAATATACTTAAAAAATCAAATCTTAATAATATAATTATTCAATACAACTATTAATTCCAATTCATATCAATAATTTTAAATAAATATAATAAACTTATTAATTTGAATCATATTTAATTAATTTCATATCAATAATTTCAAAATAAAAATAATAAATTATTGATTTAAATATTATTTAACTAATTTGGGTTAAAAATTAAGAATTATATTGAATCATCGTCTATCAACAATATTTAATTGATTCATATAAGTTATTTATTTATGTGTATTTCAATGTCAAAAAATTTAAAATATTTAGAAAAAATATTTTTATATATCAAAATATTAATTAAATTAAAACTACATATTTATTTTTTTACCCAAATCAAAAGTTGTTAATCAATTCTAAAATTATTCAAACGTTTGAAAAATTTTCAAATTAGTTTCTAACTTTTAAAAATTTTCAATCAAGTAACCAAACTTTTAAAACTTTAATAATTCAATGCAATTTAAAACATTAAATTTTAAATGAACATTCACATAGCATTTAGTATATATGCTAAATTATTAAAAATAATTTTTTGAATTGAATTATTAAGATTTTTAAAAATTTTGTTCCCCTAATTTTAAAAAATTATAAGTTTAAATACAAAAATATAAAATATAAAATATTTTTAAAAATTAACCACTTTTAAATATATTATTCTAATAAAAAGTTACCCTATGCATGCGGTAACAGTAATGGAATAATTGCTCCTTCTTTGGTCAGGTTTCCAGTGGTACGTACCAAAGTTTGACCCTTACGCCCCTCCAATCACATTATTGCGTTTACATGGAAGATGGCACCCAAACGTACGAAAAGCTAACTGTACTAGGTGCGTTAAGGAGACTCATCAATCTTATCCCCATGCCATTGTTGTACTGAACGATGCTGTTTAACCTTTTAAGTTTGGACTCTGAAATACGAGGAGGAGAGGGTGAGGGTGAGGGGAGAAAAAGGAAGGAAGGAGGTGTGAGAGGCCAGTTGGAAAGCAAAGATGGTGTTGATGTTGGTTGGTGACACAACCCCCAACCCTTTTTTGGTTGAGGAGTAACTGAGTTTTAAAGAATAGAATTTAAATGTTAATGGAAGATTAACTTTTAGTTAGTCTCTTTCACCTTTTGCATCTTTCTTTTTTAACAAGATAAGAGGAACTCACAGTTATTATCATTTAGATAAGTAGGAGATAAATCTTTAGATTAATGCAATAATCTATAAATCATGTTAATTGGGCATTTTGCATGAAACAAACTATATATAACATGCTCGATCGAGAGAGTGTTAGTAGAGGGATTCAAACACATAATCTTTTAGCCTCATGTCCCCTACTCCATCAACTTGCACTAAGCATACCATGTATGACAGACTCGATCGGGAGAGTATAGATAGCGGGATTCTAACTTGAACTTTTTGACTTCATACCCCTTACTCTACCAACACAACCATCCCTTAAAAAGTTACTTTTTGTACCACGTAATAATTGGACTGTCTGAAATATATAAAAAGTGACTCTACTGTCTCGTAACTATATTTGAAAAATAATTATATAACAATGACTCATTTTAGATTTAAAAATATTATCAAGTAAGTATTTACATAATATTTAATTAAAAATAAAATATTCCATCAAATTCTCTTTTCATTTAAAATCTGATATAAATATTTTGAAAATATCATAATTTGGCAAAATATGATACTTGGTGTGAATTGCGAATATGGTGATCCATCAAATCTTTGAACACAAATTGTGCTCGAAGTTTTCGACTAAGGGCTTATCTAACTAGGTGTCATACAATGTCACTCTTTCTCATCAGCCTGATCTAGCGAGACAGAAGAGGGGCAAAACTTGACCTTTCTGGTTTAAATTGTAATTTTTTTTTATACTTGAAAATACAAAATATACTTTTAGCCATAAAATTAAGTGAGTTACCTTGTTAAATATCTCATTTAAAACAATTTGAACGCCTCATAATATTATGAAATCCGCTGACTAGTTACATATATCACCTTAATTACGTAATTGATGAACAACTCACTTCTAAGAACTTAATATCATTTAATGCACCTCAAAGAATCGTGACTCTGTCAAAAAGATAAAAGGTGAACGTAAACTCCTGTTACTAAAAAGGAAAGTTCGACCCAACTGAGACTAACCAAAAAGTGACAAAAGGCTGCAAAACCAAAATGCAAGCTAACTCCTGTCTATCGTACAATAAATACACTAAGCATTTATGAAGGCTTGTGTGGGTTCGTATGTAAAATGGTCCCCAGTCAATAAATTCTGTCAATTTCACACAGGCGGATGACAAAAACAACCGTTGTACAGTGTTGTTTATGAAATGTTGACGAGAATGAATTATGAATCACATGAAACAGTGTTAATGTTTTCCTGTTTTTTTTTAAAGACTATTCAACTCAAAAGTGTTTTCTTTAAGGATTGGGCTTGATCTAACATATTCTTGACAAGCCAGCCTGCCAAGAAACAAGAGAGCAATACCAGCTACCAAGAACGGGTTCCTCTCAGACAAAGCCTCCATTTGTAATCTGAACAGCATGCAAAACTTAAAAGCCGAACATGATAAATGAGTTACTCATTTGGTTTAATCCAACAAGAGTAGGCTCCCAGTCATTTTTACTAAAGTTGTTATGCTTCAGTTTATAGCCAAGTGATATGTGTTTGCTTTAGATAACTCATGTCTTCAAGAAGAATATGAAGCCAATTCTCGTAGACCAGAGAATCAAATGAGTTGGAAATATCGAAAGCGTATTCATACAGGATATTCTACATTTGCAGCAAAGGATATGAAGCCACAATCCTTCTCAGCTGTCTGAATTATATTTGATGAAAACAAGCAAATTCATGAATAACAACTCCTACAGGCTTAATTGCTCTGCCTTCTGCAACTTCCAACTACATTTTCTATCTGAAGTATGGCTGAAACCTGCCACAATATACACCTATTGCTACCATTTGCTCAAAGGAGAAGCATAGAATTTGGATAAGTAAACATTTCTGTGAATAATATGCATTGGAACAACAGCAACTATCGTGCAAAGAACTTGAAAACATTCCATTGTAATCCATAAAGTTAAACATTCTCCAGAAAGTACAGGACTTAATCTTCCAAAGTGGGAAACATGAAACAAAAATCCCATCTAAGCAAAGCTAAAGCTATAACTACAAGGTCTCCTGTCAAAGTTACATAAACATGAAGATGGAAATTCGTGATCAATCAATCTCTATTAACTCGTTTCAATTGTCAAGCTCCATAGCCTGAGCAGCCTTAGCTTTGGCCACGGGGGTCAACTTGGTCTTCAACTTTCTTTTCCCTACTTGAAAACCACTTCCACTCTTCTTCTTCTTCTTGTCACAACTATCAACCTAAACACAATTATGCCCCAAAAATTGACACCCGAAATTCACAATCAGAACAGATTGATAGCTTCAAGTTCAATTAATATAATTAAGCACAGAAGAAGAGGGAAAAAAAAGGGCAAAGAAACAGAAAATTAGAAGTTTGGGATCAAGAAATCTACTTTCATCTTATTCTTCTTCGCTTGAAGCTTCAACTGCTTCTTTTCCTTCTCTTCCTTTTCCCCTGAAATTACCCAAAGAAAATGAAAAGTTGCTCTTTACCATAAACCCCAAAAAAATAAAAGATATAGAAACATGGAAACTCTTGGTTACTCTTAAGATCAAATTCATGCTGCTTCTTCCTACGAGCTAAATTATTCTTCTTCGACATTGCTCTTTCCGGAATCGAGTGTTTCAATCGGTTAAACCCTAAACCTAGAAGTGAAGTTTTGTTTGTTTGTTTTCGCTCGCCTCGTCCTTTTATTTCCATGTTATCACTAAATTCGGCCCACAAACTTTTCCTATTTCCATTCGGACCCGATCCAGTATTCTCTGCAATCCTAATTTATGTTTCTCTATAGTTCAACTCATTTTTTAAAAAATATTTTTACTAAAAACAATGATAAATATATTTAAAATAAATAATAAATGTAACATAAACAAATACACAAACACTGATTAAATATTATTTATGAGATTATTTAACTCAATTTTAATTTAAACAAATTTAAACAATTGGGTAAATATAAGTTAAATTATTCTAAAATAATATTTAATTAATTTATTTGTGTTTCGCTAAAAAAAGTTTTTATTATTACTTTGATGTAAGTTAAAAAGAAAATTTAAAATTTAATTTAAATAATTTTTTAAAAAAATTTAAAGTATATTTTAAGATACAAATGGTGACTAATTTTAAATATCATTATAAAAGAAATGAATTTTTTTTTAGTTTAACTTATTTAAAAAATTTTGTTAATTTTAAAGTTAGTGATTATAATGAAATAAATAATGATAAATAATATTCATGAAACAATTTTAATTTTATTTATATAATTACTTAATTCATCTTTCAAAATTAATCTAAAATAATTAAATTCGAATTAGATATATCATTTAAATTTAATTATAATAAATTATTGATTTAAATTAAATTAAAAGTTAATTAAATTCAAATACCAATAAATTTTCATTTATTTGCATTATTAAGGTTATTTTAATTATTTGGGTTTTGTTATTATTTTCTAAAATCAGGTTAAAAAAGGAATTTTTAAATAATAAAAAATAAAATAATGATAACTTAAAGATTCGATTTTTAAAGCATGTTTTAAGTTTTAATTATTAAGATAACTAATTAAAGAAGTAACCAATGGAAACAAACCACGTAGACAGTCTAAGTAGGACTGACCGTACAAGAAAAATGCAGATAAAAGAGGCGCTATATATAGGGACCCCCGCGGCCCCCAATGAACAACAAGAAGCCCTAATCTAGAAAGGAAAGGAAGAAGATGACGGGGAAGGCGAAGCCGAAGAAGCACACGGCGAAGGAGATCGCGTCGAAGGTAGACGCTGCGACGACAAACAGAGGTGGAGGGAAAGCCGGTGTCGCTGACCGGACCGGGCAGGACAAGGGCGGGCATGCCAAGTTCGAGTGTCCGCACTGCAAAACGACGGCGCCGGACTTGAAGTCGATGCAGATCCACCACGATGCTAAGCATCCCAAGATTCCCTTTGAGGAGTCCAAGCTCGCCAATCTTCACGCTTCTCATGCCGCTGATTCCTCCAAGCCTCGTCCTGGTGTTAGAGGGAGTCACAAGAAATAAGAATCCAAATCTCCTGTCTTCCTTCTCGTCTATGTCAGGTCATGTGTGTTTTGGAACTCAAAAGATACTAGTGCTGTGCTCATAGTTATTAATTCTTGTGAGGATGGTATGCTATGGTACAACCCGAGGGTTTCAATGTGGTTTTAGCTGCGATGACGATGGAATCAATGGAATGTATATTATTACGATGACGCAGATGATAATGAAGTGGTTATCTCTATCTGTTTTCATTGATGTTACAGCGTATGTAGTACTTTTGATAGTTGTTGCTCCGTCTCTGTTGGGTAATTGTATGAGATTTCAAAAGAGACTTCCTTTCTAATGCATATGATTTTCTATATTTTGTCAATTGATCTAATGATATGTTGCATAATTAGTTCTTCAAGTTCTACTCTTAAATTCTCTTTGCAATTGTATGGATTATTGACTCATTAAGCAATTGTTCCATTAAGTAAGTCATATTTGTTGCTCTATACTTGAGGTCCTTCCAAAGAGTAGATTTGCTTAAATATACATATCAAATCTCAGTTGCTGTGATTGATGTTAGTATATGGCTATGCGCTATGATGTGTAGAAGACAGTAGTAGCGTTTAAGGGCCATGATACTCGGTTAGAAATTCCTCAGAGAGGGCTTCTCTGTATATGCATTAGTTTACATAATTGTCTTATTATGTTCCAAATTGTCTAGATCTTCATCTGGTATTGGTATCTTTTGGCATAAACAAAGCAGGGTCAGGAGTAAGTTATTAAGAGAAATTGTGTTTGCTGTGTAGGTAGTTATGAGATGAAAGACTGATCATAATATTCCTTCTGTTACTTCCAAGGTGATTGAGAAGGAATAGTTTCTGTATTTTTTGTATTTGGGATGGACGCGGACCTTAAGATGCCCATCTGAAGTTTAAAAGAAGTGTTCAATTATAGATCTGTAAATCATGCTTTCTTGACTTTACTCTTGTGAAACAACATAGCGGACCCAGGTGGAGTCCAGTGAAGTCAAAACCAGGAAACTAAGAAATCATTGATCAAGTTCATTGAAGACTTCTGTTGTGATCTTATTGTGAATAAAGTATTGGGTGGATTGCAAGCAAGCATTGGTCTGAGTGAGAGCAACCTGAT
>JAOSBO010000004.1:2304740-2320022 GCA_027563915.1 Erythroxylum rotundifolium
TAATGAATTAAACTATCTAATGGGCTTTCAAGCTCAAGCATTCCTATCAGATTAAGTGAGCAACCTTTCATGAGAAAGTTTTACCTCGATAGCCTTATCAACCAATGCATCTGTGATTGCTTTAACAGCTAAAGGTGCCAAATCATTCAATGATTTTCAACCTTGCAATATGCTTATATTTATTGCATCAAGAATGTCAACAGAACATGAAGATATAAGCTTAACTACATGTTCAATATAGTTCCCACAAACCTCCTCAGACAAAAAATTAATGTCATGAATAATCTGCAAAAAAAAAACAGTGCTAATTAAGCATTCACAAGTGGTGCTGATATAATCTAGTACACTGCAAATACAATTTGTAAATCTGGGAACAAGAATGTAGCACAGAAAATAGAATTTAGATGGACAAAGCATGCTA
Source organism: Erythroxylum rotundifolium (assembly GCA_027563915.1). Classification (NCBI taxonomy): domain Eukaryota; kingdom Viridiplantae; phylum Streptophyta; class Magnoliopsida; order Malpighiales; family Erythroxylaceae; genus Erythroxylum; species Erythroxylum rotundifolium. The sequence goes on from JAOSBO010000004.1 coordinate 2,305,162, forward strand.
CCAAATTCCAAATGTAGATAGACAAAGATGGGCATTATAGGGTAATAAACATGCAAACACATGAATGCTACTCTATCTTAAGTAAAAGATATGGTAGAATCACATAATAATACATACATAAACAAAATCATCAGGAGCAACAGAAGTTGCCCATTCAGACCCAGATGTGGTGCCAACATTTCCCATCCTCCTAGCAGCCAATCCAGATGACAACTAGCTCGACAATCTGCAAGGCAATAAATAGGAATTTAGCACCGTGGAGCTTATGTCTTTCATGGACATTGTCAATCAAATACATCAAATTTGCTATAAAACATAAGACTTTGAAAGCAGCTGTAAGCATACGTGAAGGAACTTGTCAGAGGAAAAGACAATAAGAACATCTTCTCTCCAACATGAAATAGCAGGGGCTCTCCAAGAGAGTGGTACTATGTTTCAAAATTAAGCCGTTGGATTCTCCACTCTGTAACAGGTACAAGAGTGGTAGCTAAGAGTGTTGAATCCAGAGCCCCTACTATTTCTTGAAACCTGTGCACATTCAAGAACCATATGCTCTTATCAAATACATGGCCATGAGCAAATTTCATGTCAAACTTATTTGTAGAAAGAGTTGTCAAACCAACCTTAATGAGAAATAAACTCCAATATTCCATTGCTTCATGAAATCAGCATAAACTGCCTGTGCTCGAAATTTTGCAACAACAGATCTGGATGGACAATAGCCTTGCATGACAATTGGATGTCATAACTACAACGAATCGCCAAAACAGTCAAATCTGAACAGAGAGCGGCGGCAAACAGATTGAGACCATATGACAATTTTAGGGCACTAGCGAGAATGAAGATGAAGACGATGAGGATGTCGAGTCACAAAAAAAATTGGAAGACTAGTGAATTTTTCTATCAGTTGTGAATTTTTGTAATTAGAACGACAAACGTTTTTGTGCCAAGACAGAGTACGACATAATAACGTCAGAGAGAGAAGCAACTATCCACAATTGGCCTTCATTTTTTTCATCTTCTATAGGCGACTGCCCACAACTGGCCTTCCTTCATTTTTTCTTCTTCTTCTTGCATATGGATAGTTGTCCACATGCAGTTTTCATCCTTCTTTTTCTAACTTTGGAGTCAGCAGCAACATCTTCTTCTATCTTCACCGTGGATGTTGGAGTAGGAAAGAATTCATCCTGATCTTGGGAATATAGAGTGCCCCCGCACTTCAGGATTTCTATACTTCCATATTTGTTTAAACTGAACTTGAACAAGGCTACATCCCCTAATGAATAACCATGTCCATCTATCCTATAGCAAAATATATCATGAAACATGACTAACACGTGCTCCTTAAGTGCGTTTACAATGCCATGATTACAAAAAAATTGAACTCCGAAGGCAGCATGGTAATTGTCTCCAAAATAGCAATCACATCTAAGATAGACAAATCGATTATCTAAACCTTTCGTCAAAGACTTAACGCACACACATAAGGCGAACCTCAACTTATCATGATTAAGCCATTGAGGAATGGGGACTTCCACTGAATCACCCATACTTTGATACTCGACCCACGCTGATATTCTACTTCCAGGATAATGCATATGATATTGATCCTAAACAACAAGAACACAACTTTCTAACTCAAATCAGTGATTATACCAACACAAATTAAAGAAGAGAAAAAAGATAGTTACATACCCATGGCTTGTGATATCCTAACAGTAGATCTACAACTTCCTGGCAATCATCTTCATCCAACTTTAGGCAGTTCCATAAACAAAATCTCTTCTCAGTGCCTTCTGACCCAAGGACCAACTGTTTAAGGGTTTGTATTTGCTCTAGTGATGTGCAATCATGAGCAATTAACGAAATGACACTCGATGGAAATTCTGGCAAGGATATAAGCCTTTGGCAGCAACTTATATCAATCTTTGTTAAGTTTGAAAGTTGTCTGATGGTTGGAGGGATTCTCTCAAAATTATTTCCTCTTAAATCTAAAGAAGTTACAGAAGATAGAAAGCTCAAGTTCTCAGGTAGTTTCCTTAAATTAAGGTCTGAAAGGGTCAGAGATCGTAAAGAAGAGGTGCCTTCTAACAACAAAGGCAACAAATGGGGGTCTATAACCGGATGATGATGCGTTTCTACTGAGTCAGATATGGGACCGGACAGATGTACATATTCAAGACTCGCTAAATTAACCACACTTTTAGGAACAAAAGTAAGTTTGGGGCAAAAATGAATAGTTAAAATCTTCAGCCCTTTTAGATTGCCAATAGATGATGGTATCTCTAAGTCTGTTTGACCTAACTCAAGTTTCTGTAAACTATACCTGTTCTCTGAGATTTCAGGAAGCTTCTTTATGCTCCGGCACCAGGTTAAATAAAGTTTTTTAAGAGATGTTAACGCGTCGAAAAAGTTGCTTGGAAGGCTTTCGAGCTTACCACAACTGACCATTGTTAATTCTTCCAATTTGGCAAGGTGTTCAACTGATGATGAAGGTATCTGTTTTATAGCTGTCATACCTAAATTCATATACTTTATGTTGCGTGAAACTTCTGGGAATGTATTCAAATTCTCGCAACCCCAGAGATCAAGTTTTTCAACAGCTTCTAGAAGTCCAACTTCACTACTCGGAAGATGACTTATGTTTTTGCAATCTACCAAACTTAGGGACGTAAGCTTGCCCAATTGCCATCCATATATGTAAGATGGAATTTTAATCAAACTGCAAAAACGATGAACTATACCAAATTTCGGTTGAGATGCCACTAAATATCCTTTATTCTCATCCTGCAGTTAGCAAAAAGAAAAGGGATTAATTCTCATCTGTTGCTGCCTTCAAACTTACTTATGAGAAAATTAATTATGTTAAAATACAAGGCATAAGATAAGTACCTTGACTTCTTCCTGGAATTTTTTTATCTTGCTATTGGGTAATCCGAGCACAATCAGATGGTTTGATCGAAAATTGCGTGGAAAAGATTCCAATGGATATCCATCCCAATGAAAATATGTTAGCTCATTTGGAAGATAATCAAGACCTTGTGGGAGATGTAGATTATTTTGTCTTTTAGGCCCATAAAATTTGAGAAATTTAAGATTTGGTGTTTTCCTAAACACTTCTGGATTTAAATCTATCTTGCTTATCTTAGACACATCCAACATTATGCTTTCCACTGCTTCCGCCCCCTAACAAACAACAATCAAATATTTCTTTTAGTAAAAATGAAAGTACAAAAGATTCTCAAAATTATATTATAATAATAGAAGGGATGTTTAAAGTATCCTTATATAAAAACCATAACTTCAAATTGCTGCAATGTATATTTTCTTAAAAATCTCATATAAAAAGCAAGTGACTAATTTTACCTTGTCCTGTGCAAGTACTTTAAAGACATCTTTTGGATCCCATAACCTGCTACGTTCGTTTGGATATTTAGATTCTTGACGTACAATTTCCTTTCCCATTTCTTGCATTAAGTCATGCATTTCTAATGTGTTTCTGCAAATGGTCACAAAACACTTGTCGACCAGAACACTTACTATAATATCTGCATCAAACTCACAGCTTTCGAACACTGTCATTACAACATCTTTTTTTTCACCTTTGAAGAAACATGCAATATGAAGAAAGATATCTTTCTCCATCCTATCTAAGTGATCGTAGCCCATTTGTAACGCATTCTGAATATCCTTGTTTGGACCCTTTGACAACTTTTTCAATGCACTTTCCCACTCTTTTGTCGTTTTCCCACTTAGGGAGGAGCCTAAAACCTTCAAAGCTAAAGGATTGCCTTGTGCATATCTAACAATTGAGCTAGACAATGACTCGTAATCATTTCTGGGATAGTTTTGGTTGAAGGCACTCCTACTAAAAAGTTGAAGGGCATCTTCATATTTTAATGGTTCAACTTCATATAAAAACCCAGCCCTTCTTCCAAGCACTTGCTTATCTCTACCAGTGATAATAATTACACTTCGTGAACCAAACCAACACGGATCTCCAATCAATGATTCTAATTGTTGCGAGTCATCCACATCATCAAGAACGATTAGTGCCCTTCCACGACCCAATAGCTGTGAATTGAGTTCATTCTTTAAATCCCTCACTGATCTTTCTCTCACATCTTTCAAAAAACAACAACCTTTGAATTCAAATGACAGCTTCCTAAATATGAATTCAGCAATAGTAGTTTTTCCAATTCCGCCCATCCCCCAAATTCCTATTATGCAGACCTCCGGTCCCTCAACTGACAGAATCCCATTTTTGATTTGCATAAAGTGTGAATCTACCCCAACCAATAGCTCATCACCATCACACACGGTTGATTTCTTCAGTTTTTTCGAAACATCTTCAACAATTTTACTAATAAGCATGTGATCATACCTGCCGATCATGAAACACTGTGATTTTACCTTTCGTTACCCGTTAGAACAACAATTAACTATAAGCAAGCTGCCATAAAAGTTTGAAACAGATATAAAACGAAGCAAGTCAAAAATTTTACCTGAAGTCTTTAGAATCCAACCCAGATAGATTGGCAGTCAAGGTCAACGCATCCCTCCAATTTTGTATCTTGTGAGCGTTCCTGGGATTTTGCTCATGTCTTTCAAAAGCTGTGGCAACATCATGGGTCTGTTTCCTTATATGGGATGGATTTACGTCGTAAAAAACAGGTATGGCAATTTGTCCACGAGTTTTACGACATTCAATGATATTTACAAGCTCATCGAGACACCAAGTGGAAGATGCATAGTCTTTTGAGAAAATGACGACAGCAACCTTCGATTCTTGGATTGCTTGCACAAGGGACTCAGCAATTTCTTCTCCTCTTTCGAGATCATGGTCGTCAATGAAGGTTAGGAAAGCCTTTCGGTGCAAAGCTTCATTAAGATGGCTGCTGAAACTGCGACGAGTGTCTTCACCCCTGAAGTTTATGAAGACATCGTACCTCCATGGGGAAGACTGGGTGGCCGAAGAAGAAGAAGCAGAAGCCATTGTTGTTGAAGGTGAGTATCGCAACACTTCGTGCATTATTTAAGAACTAGCCTAACAAAGATCTGGAAATTAATGTGTGCTATGAACCTGAGTTTGCCTTTTTTGGGCGGAGCAGACAACGTTGGTTCCACTCTTCCTTACAATTTCCAAACATCGCACCGTTAGAACGTGAATCAGATGGCATCAACTATAATTATAATAATAATAATAATAATAAGATTTAGTTTTGAAAATCATGATGTTTTATGATTAATTAAAAAATTAAAATTAAAATTTTTAATGTAAAAAATTCTTATCTTTTTGCTAAAAATAACACATTAATAATATATTGAATAATTAATATTGAAAATAAATATTAATAAAATTATAGATAATTATAATAAATTATTATTTTTATCAAAATTTAAATAAGTCTAATTTAAATTTAAAAAATATAATGGACAGTCATACTATTAATATTTAACTAATATATGTTATTAACATCACATATAGTTAACGAAATGTTAAGAGAAGATATTTAAAAATGAAAATTATTATAATTTTTAATAATTATGAAAAATATTAATTAAACCACATAAAATCTCGTATATTTTACCAAAAATTTTAAATTTAAAATTCTAAACATTTATTTGTCAAATATTATAGAGTCGAGCAGGTGGGAAGAATAATTATTAAAAAAACACACACACAACACACGAGCCCACAGTCCGTTTCTCAGCCACATACCATTCGGTTAAAAAGAAATTATGAGAAAATAACAATAAAAAAGATACGAAAAGATGAAAGAGGTGCATGTAATGGCCGACAACCAGATCCAATCTCGTTCATTACCACTCTATCAATCTTGACCTTTCCACCTTGTCCGAAATCTAGACAATACGGTACACTGATTCCTGATCGTACTCCTATATGAATAATTAATGGACAGCCCCGGCCCCACCACACTTTCACACAAATATCTAGCCATGTCCCTTTGCCTTCTCTGTCCCTATTAATTTTTAGAAAATGTATAATTTTATTTAAAATATGCTTTTTTATAATTTAAGAAAAACTTTAAAAATTCTAAAATTTTTAAAGTTTTTTTTGTAATTTTAAATTTTTATTTAAATCTTCATTAAAATGACAATAAAACATACACAGTAAAAATATTGCATTTAAATTAATCAAAGATCTGTAATAAGATTTTTTTTTTGGTTATCCCACGAGATGTCTTAGGAGGGTCTCAACTATGAGAAGGCGCATTTAAGTCATCCACACTCAGATTAATCCTCGCTCGCACCGGATCAACCCGTAAGGAGTAAAGCGCTGGCCAAACAAATTTTTCCATTCTCAAAACTTGAATTCAAGACGTCTGGTTAAGGGATGAGAGTTCTGAACCACTCACACCAACCTGTTTGGTTCTTAATAAGAATATTTTAACCAAACACTTGAAGCAACAATTGTGCCGTCGTAGCGTAACAAGTAACTCTCTTCCTTCAAGCTTTATTTAGGTAGTGTTCAAACTATTTCTATATTTCGATTGAGGCTAAAGTTAGCTTTAGGACCAGTTTTTTCAAAAAAAAAATCTAATGAGAATTATTAACAACCAGACTCTGAGCTCGGCAACGAGCCGATGTCCAGCTAAGCTATCGGCTTGGGCCATGCGCACCATAGTTCTAGTTTCTGCGTTTTCTTGAGAGAGAGAGAAAAAAAAAGTAGAGGTGGTTTCATTAATTACTCTCCAGTCAGAGTGAAAGCGACCCAGCATACAGAGCAGAGACCTGGCGGTTTCAAATTAAACTACTGGTACAATATATATCAACTTGCTTTGCTTTCCTTGCAAGACGATAGGAATCACATCTAAGTGGGAAAAAGAACAACTTGTTTAAAGGGATTTGATACGTGAGGCATTCATTGCAAGACGATAGGAATCACATCTAAGTGGGAAAAAGAACAACTTGTTTAAAGGGATTTGACACGTGAGGCATTCATTTCAGAACAACTTGTTTAAAGGGATTTGATATGTGGGGCACTCATTTCACAAGTTCTTGAAATTTCCTGGAAAGCAATTCTTAACTGTCCTCCCACCCCAACCCCAGCTTTCCTGTATTAATCCTTTTTCTTTTCCTTTTCCATTATTGGTTCAACGCTAATATGCTTCCACAAGACTTGACTTTGAGATAATGGTTTATGACTTTATTTTCATGCCACTCTTAATTTATGACCATTGCCTAACTTTCTTCCACACTTTTAGTTTTTACACTTTCTTTTTAATTTATAATTCTACATTTTCATAAAAAATTCAAAGTATACATTTTTCATAATTTTAAAAATATGTTTAAAATTATTAAATTATAATAACACTTTTATTATTATAATTCCAAGTGTTGTCAAAATATATTATTATAATTGTTGTCAAAATTATAATAATACTTTTATTATTACAATTCCAAGTACTAAATTTTAAAAACTACTGTTTGGATAGATGTTACATATCTTTTATTTAGTTTTGGCATTATTTATTAATTGGACATATAAGATAATAATTGGATAATAACTTAAAATTCAAAAATTATATGAATAATCTTCTAGTTGAAAGAGAATTTTATCTTGAATTGAAGTCTATTATCATGTTGTTAATTGAATTTAATTGGGCAATAACAACTAGCTTGTGGATAAAAAACAAGGGAAATTTGTTTTGTGAAGATTTTGGTGGATAGCAGAATAAATGAAGTGGTTGTTGCATTTTTGTATTTAGTTGCATAGATTGTGTACGTTTCTATCAAGACAGCTGAAGAAAATCTCATGTAGGCGTGGAATTACAACGGTGGATGGTGTGTTAATTTGTTATTGGAAAAATGCAGCTGCATGTGCACGTCTTTATTTGATGGAAGTGTTGGTGGTGCACGTCTCCTATGAACGAGGTAAGTGAATCTCTTGTTGAAGTCAAAAAAGAGATCGTAGCTGTGTTGTGCGGTGAGGGTATATTGAACAAACACTGCAGTTAATTTGTGCACATCTTTAATCTATTATAAAATTCTATCTCCTATCTACGACATAAGTCTATTTCTAATGTAAGTGTGTGACAACCGAAGTGGAGGTGTTGTAGTGGGACTTTAATCGGTTGAAGGATTGCATTCACGATCTCTAATGTGTGTTCCATCTCTAAGGTGAGCGTGTGAGGTAATGTTGCTGGTGGTGAGTGTCCTGCAATTGGTGTAGACGTGCGTATGTGCCGCTGAAGTAACGTGGGTAATTTGTTCAATGAAATAGAAACTGAAGTTGGGGCATATACTGGTGAAGACAGCAGAACAACGTGGTGTGTGTGTGATTGAGGTTATGGTGAATAGAGAGCCACGGTGAAGTGAGTTAATGTGTGCTACGGTGCAGTGACTTTGTGAGTGATTTTGTTCAGACATCTTCATCTATTGTCTATACTTCCATATGGTTTAATTGAAGCTGTTGAAGTTGGGATAGATTGTTTCAATTGAAAGATTATTTCGAGAAGCTGAGTCATAGGAAGTTTTTCTTTTATCTCAAGTATGTTGTCATTCAGCTCATAGTTAATTTAGTACTCAAGTTTTTTTTTAATCATTGTTTGAGTTAAAGTAGTTAGAAAAATCTATTGACAAGGTTAACACAAGTTGGTCGTGTTATTGAGTGTGAAATTCTTTCACAGAAAGTAAGGTTGAGAGATAGTATCAAGGGTTTAGTAGATTCAGCTCAGTAAATCCTTGGGTAAATATATTGTACTTCGATGAAAGTGACTAAGCTGGGTAGGGGCTCCGCAAACGTAGACAAAAAGTGCCGAACTAAATTACCAAATTTCTAGTATTATTGATTATTTCACTTTTAATTAGTTTTATTTTTATTTGTACTAGAGACAACCACAAAAATCGGATAATTTGCAAAACTATTTAACACTTTCGGTTTTTCAACTACCCTCACTCTATCTGATCTCTTCTAGCACTACTAAATTTCAAGTGTTGTCAACTAAGACATTTTTTTTAATTTTTACAAGAACATAAACATAAAATTGAGTTGTTAGGAATAGCTTCTCTATTAAGTAAGAATAAGATTACATATTATTCAATTTCTCAAAATTTTAAGCCTCAACAAAAATTTTAATATTACCTATTATTGAACTTCTCAAAATTTTACGCTTCAACAAAATTTTAACCGGCGATTAACAATGACAATCATGATATATATCTTGAAGATCTAGATTTTTCACAATCATATGGTCTTCCTTTATAATGAATTTAATTGTCACTTGGGACGTATTCAATCGGTCTGATCAGCTTGAAGCGTCTGCAAAGGATTCCCAAACTCTCCAAGCAACTCGTGTGTTACCGAAGCAACAGCTAACTATCCCAGCCACTTTCAACAGTATCTGGTTGCATCACTTGAATATTATATTTGACGTATGCATTCCCAAGGCTGCACATATTCTATATCTCTATTACCAAAATGTCAGAAATTCTTATGGTAGTCCTGGTTAAACAAATGGAATTTTTAAGATTTGGGATTGTAATCTAACTTGTAACAAGGCATTAAAGATTCCTACTTCATGTTATCCAATGAATCATTCATGTCTACACTGCAAACCCAGAAAGAAAGATGAGAACATCAAATTCACTGAGAACACATCCATCTACACAACAGTTACGTCCAACTATTTTAAAAGTGACGCTTATAGCTTCCGTCGCCTACTTTAGTAAGTACCAAATTAATAAAAGCGAACTACTTACTCTACATCATAACCTTTCTCTTGAAGCTCCTGAATGACCTCATTCCTCATCCTGATCCACATCTTCATTGCTTCTTGTTCAAACTTCTGGTCTTGAAGCTGCTTCTGGTAATTGACGGAATCATTGTCAGTTCCGATAATTCCTTTTGGACCAATTGTAGTGCCCACCATTTTGCCTTGGGCAATGAACTCATCCATTGCCTCTTTGTCACCTGGGTATGGATAATCTATCCTATGGTACAAATGGGCAAGCTCCTTTTCCTCCTTTGGCATAGGCTTCAATGTCCACCAACCAAGAGGTGATGTTTCGTTGTAGAGCCACGCAGCGCCAAACAACGCGTACGTGCACAACAGCGACTTCCCTACTTGCTTCCAGAAATAATGATCTTCTTTACCCAAACCTAGTTTTCTAAGATACTTATCGTAATTCAGCGATTTCAAATAATCGAGACCTATGCATTAAGAAACAAAAAACAGTAAACAAAGCATTTCTCACAGTCATTTTGTCGAACATTTGAAAAGCCAAAAGTGGTAAGGACTAACTTGTAAAAGTACGTTATTTTTGCCTTTGCTTTTCTGTTACCTGTTTTTGGTCTCTGAAAGCCTTTTCGTACCATAATTCAGTGGATGAAATGCTTCCGTGAGGTGTGTGCACGGTGATCTTGAAAAAGAAACGAATCACTAAAACGATCAGGACTGAATAGGGATTAAGTGGATGAAGATATTCAAAGTTATGGACTCGTTGTGATTTTCAATATCGGTCTAATATTGGCAAGGGGCTACCAGTTCTCCATCATGAGCTTGGTTGGGTTTGAATTTCGCTAAACACTAATAATTACTACCTGTAAACAACCAAAACGCGTTGCATCAAAATGGAAAAACCCTAGCCTCACATTGGAGTCCAAGTTCCTTAAGACCAAGGAAAAAAATCCGAATAAACCAAAATTGGGGCACATAGATATGAAAGAAGATTGAAATTAAAATTCCAAGAAGAGAGAAAAGATGGAAACTGACCTGTTGTGAATCAAAAATCAACTTCTTCTTCTTCTTCTCTGTTTAGGAAAAAAACGTTGAGCGAGTTTCAACTACAAGTCTTAGTTTTGGGCTTTTGTGGATTATATTTATTCATTTTTATATCATATGTATTAAATCCAAATAAATAAGGATAAAAATAATAAAAATGAAACTATAAAGATACGTAATAAATTAGCTTGATTTAAATTTAATTAATTTAAACGAGTCAGATTAAAATTATCTATCTTAATAAGAAATTAAAAATATTTGTTATAATTTCTTTCTAAAAATGAAATAATTATAAAAATAATTGTTGTGAAAATGATAATGGACTAGGTCAGAGGTTATCTTTTTTTTTTTTTTTCAAAACGAAGTTAGGTAATGAGTCGAGTCAGGTAATAAGGGTTTGGTTTGGAATTGGATTTTGCAGTCTTGATGCTATCTCGATTCCAGTAAAATTAATCAATCTGATTCCATGAAATTAACATAGGAAAAGCACCAAGAAAGAAGCAGAGATTAGTATGGCAAATAAGTCTAAATTGTCATTGTTTATATATTTTTTCAGGACCAGCAGGATTACTGTATTATATAGCTCTAGCTCTAATGGGGTATTTCATCAAACACTTAGCGTGCATACATGTTCAATTGTTCAATTTCCCAGTCAGATTACAACCCAAACAACACAATCTGCTCCAAAAAATCATACACGTTCAATTATTCATGAATATGAATCATACAACAAACCTAATTTGAACAGAGAGAGAGTACCTTAGTACGTTATACGCTGGCTGGTGGGCGGCGAAGGGGGCAGGGGCGGCTGCTGAGCCTGGCGGTTGGTGGCGCGGTGGTGGAGAGAAAGAGACGCAACGTTGAGGTGACTGACTGAATCAGAATGGTAAGTCAGAGTTTGAGAGATGTGAGAGAGAGAGACGGGAGAGGGAGGGTGAAAGAAGAGATAAAATTAAAGCAAAACGAGTCGTTTTGTTTTAATTTATTTAAATTAATAATTTAAAGTGACTATAATAACTTATTAGTTTAAATTAAATTAATTCAAATTTTAAAAATTGGGTTGAATATATCGAAGGGGATTCTTATTTGTAAAAAAAATGGTATTTTGAACTTGGGACGAGCTTAAAGAAATTAATGATAATTCTTTATCTTTTACATTCTCTATTGAATCAGTTGCTCAAGACTTTTGATCCCTGCTCATACTGGATAAAAAAATATGATCAATTATTATAGATTTAATGATTATAATCTAGTTCATGCCTATTAAAAGTAGTGTTAGATCTTAAGTTTCGATTATGGTGTTTCTATCATGTTTTATTAAATTTTATCTATACATTTATGTAGACCCCATATAAATATATAAGTGAGATTTAATATAACAGAATTAAAACAGAATAACTGGAACAAAGAATCTAACGTGATTAAAAGTAAAAGATGCTGTGGTGGGATCATTAAAACAATATTTAATTGGTATGCTGAATGAATAATTTCACATTCAATATTAATACCACTTGCCTTTTATCTTTATCTTTTAATCAAATTTAAGAACTAAAAAATTATAAGAAGTTTTAAATTTTAAAGTTTAAGGAGTTTTTTAAATTTTATTAAACTATCAATGAAAATATTTTAATATTATAAATTCAATTTAAATTTCACATTATCACCTTATTAGACTTGGGTTGATCAGACCTATAATTGAGTCTTAAGATGTACTTGTTTAGTAGGTATAGAAAAAGAAGAATGAACTTCCTCTCTACAGCATGGGTGATGTGGATATATTTAGCATCGATAGTTTTCCTCCCTTGAAGGAGGATAATCCAACCAAGAAGGTAAAAAACAAGGAATCAATTTCGGAACCCACCAACATTGGCGTACCTCCCCCGTCGAGATCGACCTATACCACGGGCGCTCCATCCTTTAAATCGCTGTTGACAAAGGATAAAGTCCCAGAAAGACAATCAATCAAAATTCAAGAAGGTGATGTGATTCATGGCCACAATGGTACCGGTCCAACTGTCACGTTTACGGAGAATGTCCAAGTTCAAATCGAGCAAAATATGGCTAATTCTCTCATTGTCAGGCCACTTGGCAAACATGTGGGTTTCTTGTCGTTGCAATCCAAGTTAAAACTCATCTAGGAACCTAAAGGTGAGTTTAAATTGGTAGATATTGCAGATGGATACTATTTATTACGTTTTGCAAATGAGGCAGATTACCGTAAAGCGCTAGAAGGACCTTGGACGGTTGTCAATCGATATCTTTGGGTTTTTCCGTGGCATCAGGAATTCGATACGAAAGCAGATCATATCGAGTCTGTGGCAACATGGATAAGGTTCCTGGGACTTCCAACACAGTACTTCCACGAGGATCTCCTTGTTGAAATATCAAGACCGGTTGGAGTGTTTATTAAAGCGGATGAACATACTTTAACAGAAGAGAGGGGCTTATTTGCTCGGATCGCAGTACGATTAGATTTACGCCAACCTCTCACTTTGTCTGTAACCGTAGATGGGAAGCATATCCTGTCCAATATGAGGATTTACATGAAATTTGTTATTCTTGTGCTCGCTATGGTCATTTGGAAGAAGAATGCCCGCACGTCAATGCCGGTACCGGAGCTGGACATGACAAGGGGAAGTCACCAATTTCCGGTGATGACTTACTAGTGGCTAACGAGCAGCAACAGCTGGAAAAATTAAACATGGAAAGATCAGATTTTGGGCAAAAGAATCAGACGGCTGATATGGAAAGTCCAAAAGCCAACGTTCACATGCCAAAGAATTACAATCAAACCAAAGTTATACAAGATTCTACCAATATTCCTAGTCGGTCTTTACCAAAACAAAGTACTCAATCAACGCCTTATTGGCAAACGCCAATTATAGAAGATATCTCCAAACCCGGCCCGTGGATGGTTGCTCAAAAAAAGGGAAGGAAACCGGGTAAAGATAATAATTCGATGTTTAATACTAACAATTTTAAATCTTCTAGCAGGTTTACTGTTCTCAGGGACTACGAGAATGACGGAAATAATAAAGAAACAAAGAACACTACCTTCCAAGTGGGTCAAAACCAGACGGCCAAAGCTTCCACTTCTCAGGCCTCGCATAAACCCTGCACCACTAGGCCCAAAGCTAAAAGAAAGATGACTAGCTCATCCAACAAAGACCCGACCTGGGTGGAGAAGCCCGGCCAAATAGCTACAGATAGGCCAACAACAACTTCAAAGAACACTGATGAGACTTCTCATACTAACCTCTCTATTTTTCTTGATAATTTAACAGTGGCTCAACCTGTTTCTGCAAACACTCCTATTATGTTCTCGGCCAAAGAATCAGACCACCATGCAATAACCATTCCCCACCCCCTAGCTAAAAATCATAATAAAAATAGTGACGACTCTGAAAACACATTAGTTGTACATGATATTGTTACAAAAACCCCTGATGCAAAGGGGTTTCATGTACACAGAAAGGGATTGGTTGAACTAAAAGAGCCAAACCCTTCACCATCACCAACGACGGCTATGTCCGACACAAGTGCCAGCACCTCCATGGAGGGCTCGGATGTAGCTATGACGGTGCTAATAGACGGTCACGATCCCATGGAGGACCAACGATAATAGGTCCATTAACCTGCAAAACATACTAATACTTTTTAATGACTATACAAATAATAGCATGGAATGCCCAAGGCATAAAAAATGATACAACAATTTCTGCATTACGGGATCTTATCAAAGCATACAATCCCGATATTATTATTATACTTGAGCCAAGAACTAATGGTGCAGATGCAGATTCTATTCTAAATGGCATTGGTTCAGGTTATGTTCACTCCCGCCGAGTAGAAGCTCAAGGCTTTTCAGGTGGTATTTGGGTCATCTGGAAAGACACCTCATGATGGAGGTTATTGTTTCCAATTGGAAATTTCTTCATCTCTCAGTTTTATATAGCAATTCTTTTCATTTTAATATAACTGCCGTGTATGGTTCACCTAACCCACAAATTCGTAGACTAATTTGGCAGAGACTTTTTGATATTGCAGATTCTGTTACTCTCCCGTGGTTGGCTATCGGAGACTTTAATGCTTTCTTGAGTAAAGCAGACAAAA
>JAOSBO010000004.1:2320122-2331511 GCA_027563915.1 Erythroxylum rotundifolium
TGCAAGGTTGAAAATCATTGAATGATTTGGCACCTCTAGCTGTTAAAGCGATCATAGATGCATTGGTTGATAAGGCTGTCGAGGTAAAACTCTCTAATGAGAGGTTGCTCACTTAATTTGATAGGAATGCTTTAGCTTGAAAGCCCATTAGATGGTTTAATTCATTCACAAATTTCTGTTACATAATTAGCTTTTTTAACCTAATTTAATCGTTATTGCAGGCTTTCAAGTCTTGTACATGAATCATCACTTTGGATTTCTCCTTTAAAAAGGGATATCGGAAACGCTTCCAATTGAAGCATCAAGATTGTAATTTTGTATTAGTTTTGGATCAAGTGGTGACTACTAAGAGAGACAGTATTTGGAACCTAACAAGTATAGCCTTCCAGTTCCATGTTCCTTACTCATTTCAGTTAGGAAGTAGTATCACTACTTTGCCTCCATCGGCCAAGTTTGAAGGGTTCGTCATGAGATTCCAATCCACAAAAGGCCAAAACTAAGACTTGCTGTTGAAATTCGCTCAACGTTTTTTTCCTAAACAGAGAAGAAGAAGTTGATTTTTGATTCACAACAAGTCAGTTTCAATCTTTTCTCTCTTCTTGGAATTTTAGTTTCAATCTTCTTTCGTATCTATTTGCCCAAATTTTGGTTTATTTGAATTTTTTTTCCTTGGTCTTAAGGAACTTGGACTTCAATGTGGGGCTAGGGTTTTTCCGTTTTGATGCAACGCGTTTTGGTTGTTTACAGGTAGTGATTATTAGTGTTTAGCGAAATTCATAACAAACCAAGCTCATGACAAAGAACTGGTTGCCCCTTGCCAATATTAGACCGATATTGACAATCACAACGAGGCCATAACTTTGAATATGTCCACCCACTTAATCCCTATTCAATCCTGATCGTTTCAATGATTTGTTTCTTCTTCAAGATCACCACGCAAACACCTCACGAAAGCATTTCATCCAGTGAAATATGGTACTAAAAGGCTTTCAAAGACCAAAAACAGGTAACAGAAAAGCGAAGGATAAAATAAAGTACTTTTACAAGTTAGAGCTTAACCACTTTTGGCTTTTCAAATGTTTCACAAAATGACACAGAGAAATGCTTTGTTTACTGTTTTTTGTTTCTTAATGTGCAGGTCTCGATTATTTGAAATCGTTGAATTACGATTAGTACCTTAGAAAACTAGGTTTGGGTAAAGAAGATCATTATTTCTGGAAGCAAATAGGGAAGTCGCTGTTGTGCACTTACGCGTTGTTTGGCGCTGCGTGGCTCTACAATGAAACATCACCTCTTGGTTGGTGGACATTGAAGCCTATGCCAATGGAGGAAAAGGAGCTTGCCCATTTGTACCATAGGATAGATTATCCATACCCAGGTGACAAAGAGGCAATGGATGAGTTCATTGCCCAAGGCAAAATGGTGGGCACTACAATTGGTCCAAAAGGAATTATCGGAACTGACAATGATTCCGTCAATTACCAGAAGCAGCTTCAAGACCAGAAGTTTGAACAAGAAGCAATGAAGATGTGGATCAGGATGAGGAATGAGGTCATTCAGGAGCTTCAAGAGAAAGGTTATGATGTAGAGTAAGTAGTTTGCTTTTATTAATTTGGTACTTACTAAAATAGACACGGAAGCTATGCGCGTTACTTTTAAAATAGTTGGACGTAGCTGTTGCGTAGATGGATGTGTTTGGTGAATTTGATGTTCTCATCTTTCTTTCTGGGTTTGCAGTGTAGACATGAATGATTCATTGGACAACATGAAGTAGGAATCTTTAATGCCTTGTTACAAGTTAGATTACAATCCCAAATCTTAAAATTTTCATTGTTTTACGAGGACTTCGATAAGAATTTCTGACAATTTGGTAATAGAGATATAGAATATGTGCAGCCTTGGGAATGCATACGCCAAACATAATATTCAAGTGATGCAACCATATACAATTGAAAGTGGCTGGGATAGCTGTTGCTTCGGTAACAGACGAGGTCCGATATACTGCTTGGAGAGTTTGGGAATCCTTTGCAGACGCTTCAAGCCGATCAGACCAATTGAATACGTCCCAAGTGACAATCTATCCTATGGTACAAATGGGCAAGCTCCTTTCCCTTTTTTGGCATAGGTTTCAATGTCCACCAACCAAAAGGTGATGTTTTGTTGTAGAGCCACGCAGCGCCAAAACGCTTAAGTGCACAACGACTTCCCTATTTGCTTCCAGAAATAATGATGTTCTTTACCTAAATGTAGTTTTCTAAGGTACTTATCATAATTCAGCGATTTTAAATAATCGAGACCTTTGCATTAAGAAACAAAAAACAGTAAACAAAGTATTTTTTACAGTCATTTTGTCGAACATTTGAAAAGCCAAAAGTAGTAAGTCTAACTTGTAAAAGTACATTATTTTAGCCAAAAGTAATTAAGGTCTAACTTGTAAAAGTACAATATTTTAGCCTTCGCTTTTCTATCACTTGTTTTTGGTCTCTGAAAGCCTTTTCGTATCATATTTTAGTGGATGAAATGCTTTCGTGAGGTGTGTGCGCGGTGATCTTGAAGAAGAAACAAATCACTGTAAAAATCATGACTGAATAGGGATTAAGTGGGTGGAGATATTCAAAGTTATAGCCTCGTTGTGATTGTCAATATTAGTCTAATATTGGCAAGGGGCTACTAGTTCTCTGTCATAAGCTTGGTTTGGTATGAATTTCGCTAAACACTAATAATTACTACCTGTAAATAACCAAAACGCGTTTCATCAAAATGGAAAAACCCTAGCCCCACATTGGAGTCCAAGTTCTGTAAGACCAAGAAAAAAAATTCAAATAAACCAAAATTGGGGCATATAGATATGAAAGAAGATTGAAACTAAAATTCCAAGAAGAGAGAAGAGATCGAAATTGACCTGTTGTGAATCAAAAATCAACTTCTTCTTCTTCTTCTCTATTTAGGAAAAAAACCTCGAGCGAGTTTCAACTGCAAGTCTTATTTTTGGCCTTTTGTGGATTATATTTATTCATTTTTATATCATATTTATTAAATCCAAATAAATAAGGATAAAAATAATAAAAATGAAACTAATAAATTAGCTTGATTTAAATTTAATTAATTTAAACGAGTTAGAATAAAATTATCTATCTTAATAAGAAATTAGAAATTAAAAATATTTGTTATAATTTCTTTCTAAAAATTAACTAATTATAAAAATAATTGCTGTGTCCTTTACTTAAATTAGAGCAAATATATAATTTTTTAACAAGGTGTAAGGATGGTAAGGAGCCAGGTTAGAGGTCATCTTTTTATTAAAAAAAATTTAAAACAAAGTCGTTTTCTCATTAACTATCGAGGTTAGGTCTAGGCAGTCACGATCAGAGACTCAACGGACCCAAAGAACCTAGTTAGAGGTCTGATCAACTCAAGCCTAATAAGGCGATGATGTGAAATTTAAAGATAAAGATATACTTTTTTTTTTTGGTAAATCAGAAGAATTTTTAAATGGAACAAAATATGTGCAAAGACGTTTATTACAAGTGCCACTGTAGACACATCTAGCTAAACTAAGCAACTAACTTAAGGGTAATCAAAAAGGAAACAAAAGGAAGACATAAACCATAGAAGGATTAATGTATAACCAGTCAATACAGAAACACAAAGAACTGTACCAAAAAGCCAAAACATCTATAAGCTATGTGAGAAACCTAACTAAAATAGCACAAGCCCAGAAGATGCAGCCAAAAGAGGCTTAAAGGAATGCCGATCAATAATAATCTTAGCATCTAAAAGGCCACAGAAAAGTTGCCGCCGAGTAATGATCGTGCTGAACCTCCGAGAGTGGGCTAGGCAAGATATGGCCTTGTCAAGGAAAACCCCGCATGCGGTAACCTGGAAAAGGACTAAGCAAATCACCTGCAAAAGAAATGAAGAATTATTTTTAAATTTCACTATATTTAAATTTTTTGATTAAATTGAAAATTTATTGAATTTATAATATTAAAATATTTTCATTGATAGTTTAATAAAATTTTAGAAAACTCCTTAATCTTTAAAATTTAAAAATTCTTATAATTTTTAATTCTTAAATTTTTAGTTCTTAAATTT
Organism: Erythroxylum rotundifolium; assembly: GCA_027563915.1. Classification (NCBI taxonomy): domain Eukaryota; kingdom Viridiplantae; phylum Streptophyta; class Magnoliopsida; order Malpighiales; family Erythroxylaceae; genus Erythroxylum; species Erythroxylum rotundifolium. The sequence goes on from JAOSBO010000004.1 coordinate 2,324,218, forward strand.
TGATTAAATTAAAATTGAATTAATTTAATTTAAACTAATAAGTTATTACAATCGCGTTAAATTATTAATTTAAATAAATTAAAACAAAACGACTCATTTTGCTCTAATTTTATCTCTCCCTCTCCCGTCCCTCTCTCTCACGTCTCTCAAACTCTCACTTATCATTCTGATTCAGTCGGTCACCTCAGCGCCGCGTCTCTGTCTCTCTCACCACAGCGCCACCAACCACCAGGCTCAGATACCGCCCCTGCCCCCTTCGCCGCCCACCAGCCAGCGTATAAGGTATTAAGGTACTCTCTCTCTGTTCAAATTTGGTTTTGTTGTATTATTCATATTCATGAATAATTGAACGTGTATGACTGTTTGGAGAAGATTGTGGAGTTGGAATTGTGATCTGACTTAGGAATTGAACAATTGAACATGTATGCACGTTAAGTGTTTGAGGAAATACCCCATTAGAGCTAGAGCTATATAATACAGTAACCCTGCTGGTCCTGAAAGGATATATAAACAATGAAAATTTAGACTTATTTACATGCCATACTAATCTCTGCTTCTTTCTTGGTGCTTTTCCTATGTTAATTTCATGGAATCGGATTGATTAATTTTGCTGGAATCGAGATAGCATCAAGACTGCAAAATCCAATTCCAAACCAAACCCACCTGACTCTTCTTGTTCTGCACTTATAATGCATAAGTGCATTTCGTTACATATAAAATCATGCCGTAAATCTCTTTCAATTCATTACATAAGTTAAACGAAGCAATTTCACACATTTATAAATCATTATAAAAACAATCACTATTTGGAAAATAAGATAATTTTTACTTACTAATATTCTTTTATTAAAATATTTCATTTACTTCCCAAATTTTTACTAATTTAATAGGGGTTAATTACCAAAAAAAGCCCAAACTTTCTCTTCAATTTTTCAATTATAGCGCAAACTTTAAAAAGTAGCGATAAAATGCTCAAATTTTCATTTTTTTTCAATTCTAACTTGACGTTAATCTCACCATTATCTTTGCTGATGTGGCACTGTCACGTGTCAACAACCCTCACTAATCAGACACGTAAGCGTTATGAGGAGAAGCTTGTTTGATTAGCGAAACAATGTCGTTTCTTTATGATAGTAAAACGGCGTTGTTTCAACTAAACTCATATCTCTATCTCTTCTCTGCTGCTCATCCCTAAAATCCCTAACTAGGGTTTGAAATTGAAATTTGATATTTGTTCATTTAAGTAACGATCTCATGATCTTCTATTTCCAAATCACATTTTGCTTCCAAAAAAGGTTTTCCCTTTATTTAGGTGTCCTAATAGTTTCAAGAAGAAAGACACTAGCTTCTATTCAAGTCTCAAGTGTCCTCTCACTTTTCTATGATGTTATTGCGGGATCTCCAAAGATGCAATTTTAGAGCCCTTCACGTTGTCAACTTTCAATCTCAACTCACTCTAGTTTTCACACTTCCGAAGATGCAATTTTAGAGCCCTTCATGTTGTCAACTTTCAATCCCAACTCACTCAAGTTTTCACACTTCCCTTCTATTTCCAACCTTTTTTCATCGCGGGATTACTCATCGAAGATGATGCTTAAACCTAACTCGTTTTCTGGGATTTTGAATTCGATGGAGAAGAAGACCTGTGTGCCAACTAATTTCGGGAAATGCAGGAGATTGGTCATGGTCAATTATGGAGTTAGCGTTGAGGATGGTAATGATAAAGATGATAGCTTTTACATAAAAAGATGTGTGGAACTTGCAAGGAAGGCGATTGGGTTTACCAGTCCTAATCCTATGGTGGGCTGTGTTATTGTCAAGGATGGCAAAGCTGTTATTTTTCATCTTCTTTTTTTATTTACTCCATTTCAATGAATGGCCAGTTATTGAATCAGCTTGGGGAAGGTGTCACAGGGAATGGTGGATACTACTCACAATTATTACAGGAATTTGATGCAGTTATAGTTTTGTCCTTATTAACTGGTAACCTGCACTTCCTACATCTCAAGAACCTGGTGCCAATCAGCCCATTAGGATCATAATAGCTAAAAATCCTTGTCCTCTAGTTCCAGTTTTAATTCCTTCCAACAAAGTAGCTTCAAAAGTGACATTGTTCACTGACAAGGATACATCTGTAGAACAAGAAACAACTCAAAATGGGATTCAAACTGTGGTGTTAGATCATATAAATGTAGATGCGATTTTGGAATTTTGTAAGCGCAAGGGAATATGCAGTGTTTTGCTAGATTTAAGGGCAAATTTTGATAAGCTAGAAGACCTTGTGAAGGAGGGAATTGAGCAGAATATGCTGCAGAAGATTGAAGTGGAAGTGTTGCCATTGTGGGGTGACAGTGAGGGTGGTGGCAATTCTCTCAAGCTTTTAAACAGTGTTAGGAAGAGACTACAAGTTAGTAATCTCCAATCTAAGGCCTCTCGTCAAAGCATTGTTTTGGAGGGTTATCTTCAGCAATGTTACTTGCTGAAGCTTATTGAGGCTCTGGTTGGCAGTGTAGAGATGGAGATAAAATTAGTGTTTCCATGGGATACTATTTGGTACTGTCTATACGATTTTAACCAGGAAAGAAGATGGAAAATTGTTTGTTCACCATCTGGAACTGTACTCTCTTTGTAATTTTAACAAATTCCTATCTTTTTATTTAATAAAATTTCATAAATTTTGAGAAATTTCTCTATTTTTTTTTAAGAAACAGATTTTTTTTTTATTTAGAAGTGAGAAAACAAGAAATAAATGGAGATGAAATATGCTGAAATAGATTGCATGGAACAATGTAACACCTAATAATCATGTGGATGATCTTTTGAGACCTTTAATTACAAAAGTACTATTATTTTTTAAAGTATGTATATTACATACAAAGAAGTTCTCTATTTAGACTACAAGAGCTCTACATATGTCCATGACATCATAAACCATATATATGACATCAAAAAGGGAAAACAAGTCCCATGGGTATTTCTATCCAAATACCAAAGCTCAACCTCTCTGCTAGGTAGTATATTTTTAGTGTATGTTTGTGATATTGAGGAGGATATCTAAATGTCCTTTTTGATGTCTTCCAAAGTTAAGGGAGATTGAGAGGTATCTTTTTCAGTACTCAAGTTTGTGAAGATAATTCAAAGCAAAGCCCATGTATGCTTAGGAATTGGGCCAACCATTTGAATGGTGACAAGAATGATCCTTTCTTTTGATCATAAGCTGTTCTTGAATGGCTTTCTAACTTTGAACTGCTTCCTAGATGTTGCTCGTAATCAGATTGTAAAACTCGTGAAGGGCTAACATTGAGAAGGGTTCCTTAATAGGAACACCAACCTATTGATACAAAATGAGTATCAACTTTTACACGTTTCATCCAAATGTTATAGGAATGAAGGAAGAGGATGAAGCATTAGTCATGTCCATTGAAATTGTCAGGGAAAAGAATGCTAAAGATTATAATAAAAACTCATAATTTCTCCCTCCTACTTCATCCCAGTCAATTCATAAGTGCTAATTACGTCTAATGGTGGTGTTAACGAAAAACGGGGAAAAGAACCTATTGCAAGATCATTGGTATATCCTTTTGCTGAAAATCAAACTTACAAAAGTTCAGTTTTCGACATAGTCTATGAAGCTAAGTTGTTCGAATTAAAAGGGGAAGATCTAGTACTTACTCATATGGGCATAGAATTGGATTAGTGTAGGTTAGTTTATAGAATTGTAAAAGTAGGCAACTTGCACTATAGATAGATAGAGATTCATACTTCTTCAATGGAAAATAAGGAAGCAGCATTGATAAAAGTTGTCGGGACCATAATCTAGTGACAATCCTCCCAAAGTATAATAGGAAGAGTGAGATGCCAGAGGACCAGAAATCTTGATGTCAAGCGAGTGTATGAAAGTGGTATTGGAATACCTATAAGTTGTTTGCAGACATCGATTCCTTCATCGAAACATGATATTTTCAATTCCTTCATTGTTACAACAACAACACAACAACACAGCAACGCAACAATACCCAAGTTCCCACCTAAGCAAGGTATGGAGAGGGTAAGATGTGCGCAATCATGCCTGCATCTCCTAAGAGATACAAAGACTGTTTCCTTATAGACCCCCGGTTGTTTTGGTGACTCAAACTCAAGACTTCCTTAGTCTTAAGTGAGGAGTTAACTAACTAGGCTACTCCTTCTTGTCTTCCTTCATTGTTACAATGTTCTTCAAATTATGGACCAGAGTACTATATGATTGATGACACTTTGTGCAACTTCATAGCATGAGATTAATATAGACCTTGAGAAAACCAAATGACCTAACAATTGAAGAAGCTATCAACAGATTCTTATAGAGAACACCAAAAATCCAAACTCATCAATTGAACTGGTAGAATCAATTTACAGAAATTAAAAAAACAAGTCATAAAAAGTCTATTGACTAATCATTTAAAGAACTTTGAAAGAGGTATAACAGTGTAGTTCTCTTTGATTCCTCAATTGAGCAACCAAAGGCTTTTAGATATAAATTGAGCGAGCTAAGGCTTGCATCTACAGAAATCACTCTCTTATGAAGCACCCACGCACGAAATCACAAAGAACGTCTGTTGGTTTGATGGAGCAATTAACTTTGCGATAGAATAAGCACCCACGCACAAAATCACTCTCTTATGAACGTTGGGGGTTCCAAATTAGGGATTTTAGGAATGATCGACAGAGAAGAGACAGATGTTTGAGTTTTAGTTGAAAAGGTGTCGTTTTACTATCATCAAGAAACAACGTTGTTTTGCTAATCAAACAACCTTTTTCTAATGAGGCTAACGTGTTTTATTAGTGAGGGTTGTTGCCACGTGATAATGTCACATTAGCAAAGATAACGGTGAGACTAACGTTGGGCTAGAATTGAAAAAAATTAAAAATTTGAGCAGTTTATCGTTAATTTTTAGAGTTCGGGCTATAATTAAAAAATTGAGGAAAGTTTGGTTTTCTTTCTTGTAATTAACCCAATTTAATAGTTAAATGCTAAACGTCAAAAATATTCTAGCACTTAATTCGGAAGTGTTTTAAGAAAAGCCCCTAAAAGAATATATACAATGACCATCATTTTAGATCTTTAAACTAAAACCTACGTTGTAAGAATCTAAGTATTAGTAATTACATAATGTCACATTTCATCTAGCTAAGTTATATTGTAATTATGCAAAGACAAGTGTTTTTCTTTTTTTTGGCAATATGTGTTTTCGGCTTAAACAAAACTCTCTTTTCCTATACATCTATAGAAGTATGAATCCTAAGAACAGAGGTTTCCTTTTCTTTTTGTAAACTTGAAGATTTTACACAAAACAATGATATCCAACACCCATACATTGTACATACGATACCAACATAAGAAAGTGTGTTTAGCTAAACAGAGAAGGATGGTAGTCATATCAAACAACTTCAAACAAAGGCTAATATTTAATTCATACTCACTTTGCCCTTGCTCTCTCTCGCACACCCACACTCCCACACACGTGCCTACACACACATATAGATACACATGCACACACACACATTCTTTTCCATTGCCACACTTTTTTTGGTGCCTTTGTCTTGCCCATTCTTCACGTCCCGTATTAGTAAGATAATTTTGCACGACCTCAACTTCACTAATAACTATTTATGCCTTGTATCTAATGAACTCAGGTCTTGTAACCTCACTTTTAGAGTCTTATTCAAAATCTACAACCAGGTCACTCTAAAAATTATGTTGAGAAATTAGGGGTTTATCTTTTGTTTTTTCGTTGAGGATTCTGTTCTTTTTATCATAGTGATTGTAGCAATTGTCTTTGTTTTTGGAAATTTAATGGTCCAGCTTCTTGATGTTTTGGGTTCTGTGGTAAGGTTGATAACTCTGTCCAGCTTTAGAATTGCTGCTTGTTTTCTCTTGCTGTTGAGTCCCTCTATGTTGACCTGGAAAGAAGGGGAAAAAAAGCTTTTGAGTACTCCAGTCCTTTGTTCGCTTGGATCTCAAAATGCGTTCATTTTGGTTATAACTATCACTTGTATGCATCACTTATGATTTTTTGTTCCTGTATTTAACTGATGTCCGAGTGCATATGGTCAAGATTGTATTTTTGTTGTATGCTGTCTATTCTTTCTGCCTTTTTTTGGAAAAATATGAATTGTTCTTATAAGGGCATGCTTATAATAAGTCAATCTTGACCTTAATATGTGGGAGTGCTTGTACTTGCTTTTGTAGCAATAAGATGGATCCTTTATTCATTTAGCAATTCAGTGATTTGAAGGGATTCACAACTACCCGAGGGTTAATTTCTACCCAACTATGCTTTCCAGAAAATGTGACGATAACATTACTAGTACTTGCTTTGATTTGTGGCCTAAATTTCACATTTTGCCTGACATTAGTTTGCATTTCATAGAAGTTTCCTTATTCACTTGAACTCGGTGTAACAGGCTTGCGTTAGATAAGGCCCAATACCAATCGACTATTCCGAATCTAGTACAAAACCCCTCTGGTTGGTTTCTCAGAAAATCAAGAAAACGCCAAGAAAGGTAACAGCTTTCATATTCTGAACTTAATAATCTTCTGAATTTCGTTGTTGGGTTCCAGATCGAGTGGTTAACTAGATGTGAATTGTATACCTTCCTTCTTTTGTGCAAATCATTCACCAAATGCTTCAAGAAGTTCTTTCTTACAAAAAAATGAGCAGTTATTGTTCGGATATGGGTAGGTGTCATGATGGTAGAAGGCGGTGCACGAATCAAGCTGAAACGGTGGCAACAGGCAGCGGTTGCTATAGGGTCAGCAGTGGGTGCATTGTTAGACCCACGTAGAGCTGATTTGATAGCTGCTCTTGGAGAGACAACTGGGAAGCCTGCTTTTGAAAGGGTGCTCCAGAGGATGAAGAAGAGCCCAGAAGGCAGAGTAAGCCCTCTTAAAAACTCAATATTTTTTTTCCCTTTTTAGTTGTATGTTATGAATTGGGATAGTAGGTGGCATGGGGTTTTGATATGCTTGGTGGGTTTTGGATCTCCGGTTGCTACTTTTTCTGCGGAGATTGGGACTAAGAGCTGTTACGCGAAAACTCGGTTATTCCATAAGAGTTTTTGAGTGTTTTGAGTGTTCGCTTGATATGTTTGTATTATGTAGTTGTATAAGTGGAATTTATGGGCTACTTCTACCAGATTTTTCAGATCTCTGAACCTTCAATGACGTAAAAAGCCCGTAAATTCCACTATTGTTTTCAATATTTGAATGTGAATGTGTTTGACACTAGACACGGGATACTATTTGAAGAAAACT
>JAOSBO010000004.1:2374968-2391169 GCA_027563915.1 Erythroxylum rotundifolium
GTGAATTTTGGTGCCATTTCATTTAAAGAAAGTCTTCATCTTTGATCCTAAAAGGTTACAGAAGTGAGAAAAAAGGATTGGAGGGAGCTGTTTCAAATTACAAATCAGGTTATTAGCAGCTAATGTTGTGATTCAAACCTGTTCGATAAAAGGTGAGTTAAAGAAATGCTAGACCGTTGCCTTTTCTCTTTAACCGTTACCTTTAAAATTTTTTGAAACTTTTGTTCGTTTCTGTTCCTGAAAGAACTTATTGAAGACTTTGCTTTAATTTATAAACCTTGCAGCGAGTTTCAGTGAATAATTTGTTTTTGTCTGATAACAACAATGACTTGTGATCAACCCCTTTTGCTTTTTGTTGCAAGGAAGATGAACATTTCTCTTTTATTTTCTTTCTTTTCTTGGTTGTTTTTCCTTTTTCTTTCGCCTGTAACTTCTGGCATTTGAGCCAGTTCCCGGGTCTATGTGTCAGATTCGTGTATTTCTAGATTCCTACTACTCTTCTTCGCTCTTTTTAAGGATTAGGAAGTTATAAAATACAGAGCACGCTTACCAAATTTGCCAACTTTCATCATTATGTTTCAGATGCTGAGCCAGCAGGACTTTAGCAGTAAGCCTCAAATGGATAGTTCTTCAAGTTTTGGCGAAAGTTCCGATCTGGGTTATCAGCCTTCAACTTCTTCTCTGGATCAAAATGATCAATCAGCAACAGAAACTCCAGGTTACTCAACAATGAGCGGTGACTCCTTTTTGTTTCGCCGGACTTTTTCAGAGTCTTCAGCCTTCTCTGATGACCCCAGCTATTCAAGTGAACCTTCCCCTTCTCACTGGGGGCTATCTGAACTCCGTCTCAGAGACCAGGTCGTTTTTCCAAGAGTAGGAATGAAACAGATTGATCGTAAGCTTGAGGATCAAGAGTTTATGGATTCAGGTAAAATTGTGAATTCTTCATGATGTGTTTGATCAAGACTAGAAGTTGTGATGCGATATATATTTATTGATAATATGAACTTGATAGATCTTGAGATGATGAAGGAGAGGTTCGCAAAGCTTTTGCTTGGAGAAGACATGTCAGGAAGTGGCAAAGGTGTCTGCACAGCTGTTACAATCTCTAACGCCATTACAAATCTTTACGGTATAGATAATAAACTCATCAATAAGATGCCAAAGAATGCTTTTCTTCTCCATTGTTGTAGCTTTTTTACCCTCTTCTTTCACTCTGTTTCTTTCTGTAGCGACCATTTTTGGACAAAATTTAAGGTTAGAGCCTTTGAAACCTGAGAAGAAGGCAATGTGGAAGAGAGAAATGAATTGTCTTCTGTCAGTATGTGATTACATAGTAGAATTTATTCCCAAATCACAAAATTTAAAGGATGGAACAGCTCTAGAGGTAAATGTTTATAATAAATATGCAAAGATTTCAAATTGCCTGCAATTTTTTTTTTCCCTAACGAGATTGATTGGTCTTTTAGATAATGGAAGGCAGGCCAAGATCTGATATTTACATCAACCTTCCTGCATTAAGAAAGCTTGACTCTATGCTCATTGTAAGAGGACCTTTACTATCTTAAGAACAGAGCACCTCTCTTTTAACTTTTCAAGATTAAAGCTCCTCATTATACGATGAATTGCTTTTGCAGGAAATACTTGACAGTTTCCATGATAGGGAGTTTTGGTATGCAGAACAAGGGAGCCTGTCATCAAATTCAACTCGTTCAGGTTCATTCCGCAGAGTTGTAATTCAGAGGAAAGAGGAAAAATGGTGGGTTCCAGTTCCTTGTGTTCCTCCAGGGGGCCTCTCTGAGAAGTCAAAGAAACACTTGAGACACAAACGAGTTTGTGCTAGACAGATTCACAAAGCAGCAATGGCCATCAACGGCAGTATACTCTCTGAGATGGAGATTCCAGACACTTATGTGACAACTCTTCCAAAGGTTAGGCGACTTCTTCCTGTTTATCGGTAAGTGAAAAGTGCAACAGTTTCTAAAGATTTTGAATGTTATGTTGTGCAATTCAGAGTGGCAAATCGAGCCTTGGAGATACAATCTACCGTTACATGTGTACAACATACAAGTTCTCTCCAGACCACCTACTGAACTGTTTGAACATAGTTTCAGAACATGAGGCGCTTGAGCTTGCAGACCGAGTTGAAGCTTCAATGTACACATGGAAACGTAAAGCCTGCATCAGTCAATCCAAACCTTCATGGTACCTTGTGAAGGACTTCGTGTCTGACACAGATCGACCTGACAAAAATCATGTTCTAGCAGAAAGAGCAGAAAGCTTGTTGTTTTGCTTGAAGCAGAGATTTCCAGGACTTTCACAAACATCCTTGGACATATGCAAGATTCAGTACAACAGGGTTAGTTTCAGGTCTCATCAATTCATTCTTCTGAGGACTATTTCTCTAAAATAGTAACTAAATTTTGTAAATCATTATATGCAGGATGTGGGGCAAGCAGTTTTGGAGAGCTATTCAAGAGTACTAGAAGGCTTAGCCTTCAACATTGTCGCTTGGATCGAAGATGTTCTCTTTGTAGATAGATCAGTGAAAGATCAAGAGCAATGAAGGAGATACCTTATTATTTGGAAACACTAAGCTACAAGACAAGTCTAGGTAATGTAGTTACTTGACTGGAATCGTTAAATCAAATATTAGCTTAGCATTCTTCTTCGGCCTAAGTTATTAGCCTTCAACACACCAATAAGAACCTGTATCGCTCATCCTCCTAAACATGGCATATGGATGATTTTTCATAAGCCCCTTTTGTCTGAAGCTCAAATACCGACTCTTGCAAGTTGGTAGGTCCAACATCCTCTATTTGGACCTTTTTTATCAGCGTCACACACTCAATATATCCACCATATTGCTTCTTTATTTCATGATTTTGATGAGCATGCATGTTTTTATGCAAATTGGACCATATAAAGAAAATAGGTATTCACCAGAGTCCAAGTAAAGTCCTACATTTCTCCAGAAAACAGTGGTTTTGATTACGTGAACAGGGGAATTATTCAATAAGTATAAAATCCGTATCTTTCTTGATCATCTTCTCAGAGCAGCAAAACATAGGGCAAAATCCCATTTCAAAATCGGTTGTTGCTGGAAAATCTTTCGTTTACATCCCAACAACTCCAGTCCAGAGCTCATAAAATATTATAGACGACACTGAGCTAAAAAATGTTTCTAGGACAGCTCTGAAAAGAAATATTCGCAACAGATAGAGGTTATATAGATCAATATCGACATCAGCAGCTTTAACTTGGTAAGCAGAAACAACAATAATACATCTTCTCTATGGGGTGGATAAAGAAATAAAAACTGTCACAATAATACATCTTCTTTATGGGGTGGATAAAGAAATAAAAACTGTCCTTACAAACTAACAAAATTTATGAACATCGCATGAGCCCATATTGATCTATATAAATCAAAAGAACAATACAATTACAGAAGGGATGTTGATAATACACATCAACTGTTCCGGCACCACTTCATCCACATATCCATGGAGTATGGAGAGGTAAGAGGTGATAAGAAAGCATAAATATCAAAGGAGTTCTGATCACTGGTAAGTCAACATGAACGAGTTAATATTACACTTCAAAACAAAGGGATTCAAGGTATTGGTGTTCAGTTTCAGACTTTCATAAAGGTCCAGCAAAGTCGTATTAAATAACCTGCCTAACCAAGTTTCAACCTCAACATTTCAAAAACATCCACGCTTGCTTCTTGCATAGAAGAATATGAGCTCTGAGCCCAAACGGCAACAAAAAAGCTTCTTATTTCATAGCTTTCTAAATTAAAATGTTCTGATAAATGAGAAAATAAAATAGTCTGAGTAAGAGAGAATATTCAATTTAATCACCACAAGTAGGCACTTACAAAGAAGTCCCCCTGCAGATGCACACATGCAGATGAGAAGATACAATGATTCATTGATTCACATGAAACAGCTACAAATCATTCTCAAGATATTATACCCTGCTCAATTGGTAAGTAGAATAATTATCATCTATATGTACAACAAGTCTCTGAACTGCACCTTGAGTTAACAGTCCAGGATGGGAGATGATCAAAAGGTTAGTAGTTGCAAAGGACTGTGACCTGGTAGGTAGGGTGTGTTGGAAGATGTTCTTTGGCTCTCAAACTTCTAAGGACCCAACTCCCCGGAAAAAAAATCCCATCCCGACAGCTCCCTTTGCCATCAAAGGAAAGCAAGGCAACGAGCCCTTGTAATTCCTTGTAATCCGCATGACAGTCATTCACGATTTATGAAAAGATTAAAATACCTGTTGAGAGGGCCGCTCCTCTTACCAAATCAAGAATGAGGTCAACTCAAAATCAGCTGTCATCATCCACGGTACCAATGTAGGTGAGATCTGTCCTTCTCACCCTTACAGCCCCTCTGAGCCAGCTGGCAGCTCGAAGATTGGAATGGTCACTGCTGGCAATCACAGCTGTGTTGCTTGAAGATGGCCCAGATCCTGCACCATCTTCCAAAAGTGTCCAAGGATCAATTTCCATAACATTGTCTTGCTGTGGTGGCAAAGGTTTGGACTTCCCTGGTACAGCAGTTGCTGCCTTTGACGTGGAAGAGACAGTATTTTTCTGGTGGTTGCCAGGGTAAAAGCCAGAAATCATAATGCTTGGTTGAAGTGAAGAAACAGCAGTGGTCGAGACAGATGGGGGTGGGCAAGACACAGAGCACCGAACACAAGGAAGAAGAATTGGCATAGCAGTTTGGATACGCCATCTAATTGTGTTAGGCAACTGCATGCGTTCTAAGTCATGCTGCATTCAGAAAAGTTTCTTTCAGAAGGGTTATGAAGACCAAGTCACATTGAAACCAGAATAATTTCAGGTAACAAACCTGTAGAGTTTCCACTATTTCATGATTGTATCCATTAGATTCCTTAGCAGTTTCATTCATAGACTTTGTACCAGGTCTTGACTTCAACCAACTAGGCAGGTTGTTGCATAATAACCCATGAAGGACCAACAGCATTCTATCAAAGAGGCATTCACCAAACAGATCGGCAGAAGCAGCTCCCAATGATGATTCCATTTCCTTTTTCCATTTAGAGCTTTGCATGATAAAGAAAGAAAGCTCTGCTTCCTCATACACAACCCGATTACCAAGGAGACGAAGTATTACAGAAGAAAGCATGTGCTTCATGTTCCGTCCAGATGGCCCCCTGAGAGATCCAGTAGGTTAAAACATTAGATGATAATACAACTTTCCTTGGTAGCAATTCTATGACAGCAGTATAAATTTTTATGCACATCACATTAACATTCACCTGAGTGACAGCCAATCATGACCCAGCATACTAGAAATGTTCGTCAGATAATAAAACAAGGTGCTGCATAACGGAGTCTGTGTATGTGTATGCATGAGAATGTGCCAGCATGTGCGCCCATCTGTGAGTGCATGAGTGTGTGATGTAGGGAGATAATGAATGGAATCGACAGGTTACACAAATCGAAGAACATGTCAAAACACAAAGTCACAGATGTGCTGTCTGGGCATATCAGCTCAACTGTTTTAAATTGAATAAGGTTAAGTGGAGGATAAACAATAACCTAACATAAATTAGTAAATCTTATGGGGATTCAAACAGTGAAATTTTAGCTAAAAACATAAGCAGCATGTACAACCAATTATATAATTGACCACCAGTTACAATAAAACCTACAGTAATCTAGAATCATAAACAACCTGACAAACTACCACATCAATTGCCAAAATATATCAACCAAGGCAGTTAACCTGTATAAAAACCAAGAAGTAAATAGCTAAAAGGAGCTACAAAAATTAAAAGTTTGGTAATTACCCATCCGTGCATATGATAGAAAGTAATCTTAACAACAATTGCAAGCGCAACGACATAGAAGCTCGTAAAGCTGCTGGGGATGGCAAAGTGCTATCTGCAGCTGTGGTTCGTCTAGCCAAACCAGGACTGCCACCTCTCATGCCTTTGCGATTGTTACCTTTATTCACAGGACCTTCCATTCCAGAAGTTGTTCCCGTTTGTTTACTTGCACCACGTGTAACTGCATTTATTTGTTGCTCAATAAGGTTCAATTGCTTTATCAACTCACTGGCAAAGGTATTGCGAGAATCATCAGAGCCTTGATCAATGCAGGGAACAACTAATTCAATAAGAGCTCTCTCAGTCATATGCTGCTGAGCGAAATGGGAGCCTTCTGTCTCAAATTGTACGGAAACTTTTTCAGTTCTTTTTGTGTCAACACCTTCTTCAACAAACTCACCTTCTTCAACAGGTAACATTTCAAACTTCCTTTTGTCACCCCTATTTGCAGCACGATCAAGACCAGAACTGGGCCAACCCCATGGCTTCCAAGACTGAGCTTTGGTTGAAAGACCCTTACTCTCTGCAATGTTAGTCAGCCGTTGTCTTACAGTCTTTCGTCCAAAAAGGACATCATGGCCTGCTAAGAACCACTTTGCCTGCAATAACATAGAATCATCCAATGACCTCCCAAACAGATGGATCAGCTCTGAGTAAAGAGGTGCAGCATCAGGTCTGACTAATAACCTCGTGAGTATGATCTCAATGAAGTTGTTCTCGTTTTCAGAAGCAACAGTTTTTTCATGACCAGGGAAGGAAGAACGGATTGCATCTGCCAATGATATATCATGGGTCTCAAGTTTTTCAATAAGGGCTTGCTCATTCAAAAGCAGCCTGAGCTCAACCCACTGCCAATGAAACTTTGCAGGCTGTAGTGTGTTCAATAAATTTACAATTTTATCGAGAAGTTTTGTCTCGTTTTTGGCACGTTGAACTTTAGATCCACCATGCCCAAAAACCCAATTGCCATCCTCTTGTGTAAGTATGGACTGCGGAATTTTACAATCAATGATAGCACTCAGAAATAATCTTCCACGAAGAGGGACAAAGACCTTCGACTTAAAATTTGAATCCAAACCATTTAGCTCCAATATGGTAGCAAATTCTGCATCCCTGTCATCTGTAGCTATCAGATCATAAAATCCTTTAGTATCTCTCATACACACATCCCGAAAAGGTAAGTGTTTTATTGCATCAACAATTGCCATTGCCAATGATTGATATAATTGATGGACATCATCACGGCTTACGAGGCTTCCAGTAAGAATGAATGGTCTCCAAGTAAGAAATGCAAATATAGAATAGGCAGGTGGAAGGACCAAGCTTTGAGGAAGCAGACTCTGCATCCTGGAAAGAGCAATTATGGATGGTTCCCCCAAGAGCTCAACTATTAAACCATCAGATAGAGTTCTGCAATTACCGACAAGCAGTCTAAACCAGTGCACATGAATATCAACTGAATTATCCACCTTGAAAGCCCCAGATGAACGGGCATTACCATTAATGTTGGATTTCATACTCCTAACATATTGAATTACATCCAACCCTTCTTTTAATCTCAATAAAGTCACAATTCTCTCCAGACTAGTAACACCATGGACAATCGCACCAATTACAAGTGCAGATATTGCAGCAGCAATTTTGGTTCCTCTGCCAAGAGCTAATTTTGCAGGATTATTTACAATCTCAGTAGAGATGTTTGCATTAGAATCATGGGATTCAGGTGACGACTGAAATTGACTTCGTGAAGCCTTCAGAGGAGTAAAAGCTGCAGCAAGAGTAGTGGAGGCTTCCGTAGCAAGAGCTATCTCAAAAACACGGCTCTGACGCTCTCCAAGAGCCTCCTTAAGCAGACAAAGGCAATTGATATGAATACGTAAAATGCGCCTGGCATAACTCCATGGACTCAAAGCAGAAGGAGAATTCAAACTGTTACTGCATGGAGTAAAATCTGGCATTTTTCCTAGGGTTGCTCCTATGCTATTCACTATAGCCGAAACAGAAGAAGATACCAGAGATGGATCACCTTCTTGAGCAGCACCACCAGTCTGCCGCATACAGTCCATCAATCCCACTACGATCTGTTGAGCTGTCTGATATCCATCATCAGACATTTCCAAACCAGAACTCTTTGCTGTACCAGAACCAAAGAGCTTTCTCTCCTTGCCAAATAAAGAGTGAAATGCATCATCAATATGCCTTTGGACTACATCTCTCATGCTCATACCCACTCTGGACAACCGATTGCCGCTTATCTTTTGACGGAGAAAATCATCAAGATCTTCAATCCCTGAGGGAACTCCAAGTGGAAACCCCGAGTCTCCATCAATTGATCGTCCAGATTCAAGTTCAGAAATGAGTCTCTTATCACAAGTTGACTTAAAACTCTTCTCCCACTCAAGGATACTAGGCAAATGGCCACATTTTTTCAGTAGATAACGGGAATAAACCAAGGACGAAGAACCCGAAAGTCTTCCAGAAGAAGAAAGCAATGCTCCAGCACGACGCATTGCAGCTGACAAGACTTCAGGAACAAGATCTGCTGCAATGACCGTATTCTCATACCTGTAGCAAAGTCAGAAGAAGCCACAGACAGAGAAGTAAAATTACAATTTGGCTATTTAATTCCAATAAGTAACAGACATAAAGTGACTGCAATATGCAACAAGCAGGATTTTTTTTCCCTAGAAAATTTGGAGGGCAAATATTTCAGAGTGGAGGGCAAAACAAATTGTACTGATG
Source organism: Erythroxylum rotundifolium (assembly GCA_027563915.1). Classification (NCBI taxonomy): domain Eukaryota; kingdom Viridiplantae; phylum Streptophyta; class Magnoliopsida; order Malpighiales; family Erythroxylaceae; genus Erythroxylum; species Erythroxylum rotundifolium. Next base: position 2,383,585 of record JAOSBO010000004.1, read on the forward strand.
TGCCAGAGCTACAAGGGAAACTTAGAATCATGCTTTTCAAAGAGCATATTAACCACAAAACACTAAAATGTAAGGAAGAAAAGAAGAAAAACAAGGAGATGAAGAATTTCTTCAGCACATACATTCTGGGATTATCACTCAGTGAATCATTCTACAGCAAAAACCTTTTCTCTAGGAACCAAGATATGTTTTCTTCCCTCAAAAAGGGGCAGAGAGTGGAACACAAAAGCATATTATTTTTTAAGGGCATAGCAGAGCTAAAACAGAAACATAAGAAAACAAATCTGGCAAGGCCTAGAATAAGAATCCAAAAGTCTTCCTCTTAACAAAATCTCATAATCAGTTCTATAGTAAGAGTAACCTTCTAAGTGATGATAGCAAGAATGTCTCTCCAACTTCACAAGCATGATTTTCCACATTCCTTGGTAGTATCATCACATTCCTCCCACTATGAATTGTAGCAGTAGAGTTAAATGGGACTTTTGTCAGTAACCAAATGATTAACTTGGCTGCTGACACTAAATCACCACAAGCATCCACTATATACAATATAGCAGATAGCTCATCTTCACCAAGTTTCCACCTTATGGAGCTCCTATCATCAACTGGAACAAAAGGACGAGCGAACTGCCCAACTTTAGCAGTAGTCTTTTCAGCCTCCTCAATAAGCTGCCTAACAACTCCAATCAACCAAACTGTAATGGCCCTTTTCCTCACAAATCGCAGTTTCTCAAGAGCTTTTCCAATTGAGACAATATCTCCACCATGCTTTGTTTTAATCCCATCTAATGGTTTGTCCCCTTCTGTTCCACTTCTGTGATGAGGACAGTTTACCTTGTTATCACAAACATGACTCGTAGAAGCTCCCTGGCTACTCTCAATCCTAGCAGTGGCCAGTTGGGCCAAACTCTGAGTTTTATGCACAACCTTTTGCCTACCCTTAGGGACCTGCTTCGATGACTTAAGTGGTGTATCAGCTTTTGAAGAATCTATGGATTTCAGGCCCTTTCTTACCCACCAGCTATCTTCATCATCTGATATTGGAGAATGTCCTTGAAGGAAAGTTCTCCCTTCCTCACTTAACTTCTGTCTTTTTGCCCTCTTACAATCTTCACATCCAGGGCCACCTTCTACTGAATCCACTTTGCTGCATGTTGACTCAGCAGACCTTTTAAGACTCCCTTGAGATTCATCCAGTCCTATTTCTGAAGATGTTAAACAGTTTGGAAGTTGCAACAGTAAAGAGATGGAAGCCTTGAGTTCATCAACATCAGGATTGACCTTGACCTTGTTCGAATTCAGGATATTAGAAGATGACTTCCAAATATCGAAGGAAGCTGAGGAAAGATAACCCTTTCCAGAGGTTGATCGATTCTTTTGCTTCTTAGAAGATATATTAGATCTTAGAGAATTTCGAGACTGTTCAAACAGACAGCCATGAAGGATAAGGAGGCGTTCATTTGAATAAACACGCATGGCCTCCACAAGTTGTGACCCTTCAAAAATCCCTGCCTCTTCGAGAACATCTCGGATTAGGTGTCCAGGAAGTTCTTTCAAGATTTGATAATGTCTTCTCCATCTGGCAATGTCAGCTACGGGACCACTTGTATCCATTATTCCACTAACTATCAGCTGCCTCACATATGATTGGGGGTAGAAAATTCCAGAGCGTATGAGTTCCACAACAAGTAACTGAAGACGCTTCAAACCTTCTCCTTTGTGCACTTCATGTTGATCAATCCAACAAACAATGATGTCATGTAAAGGACCTGGACTGTCAAATATGTCACGTAAGCTATGGTTTCTCCTAGGGACCCTACCAAAATGTTTCTGATGGTCTAGTCCTTTAGCAATGCAATTAGCCCTGTCAAACCTATCATTCTTCCGTCGACACAGGCTTTGCAGATTTCTAAGCTTTAGCTTCAGAACGCGACTTGCAACATAAACCTGACACAAAATTTTTCTGCCTGTGAACTTGAGATCATAAGGGAAGCCCATCCGGAAATCCCTATAATCACATGTTGCCCACTCACAAAGAAAGAAAACAGAGCAAACAAATGACAAGCTCACAGTCCCTAACCATTTAAGTGATGATCTAAGGCATGGGCTAACCTCTTCAAACCAACTCTCAACCACAGCTCCGTGACAAAAGTTTTCAAAAAGGAGATTATAAGCTCCTCTAATATCTCCTGACAAAAGAGCTTCATCCAAAGCGTGCACGGCTTTAGCCACACTGTGAACTGGATAGCTTGGACTGGCAGCCTTGGTAAGGTTATCAGCACGCTTCTGAATAGACGATACAACCTGATTAAAAGACAAGGACTGGTATTGAGAATCAAGTCCTTTGAATCTAAATCCCCAAGCAGTTTCCACTGAATTATCCCTTGTCTTTCTTGCCTCATCAGATCCCTTTGATACAAAAGCACCATCATTTATTGCATATGAGACCACACTAGATGGTAACGGAAAACAATCCAAAGCAACAAATGAATCTGGTACAGCCAATATCAAATAACGAAGCAACTCAATTAGTGCAGATGTTGTATAGGCCCTTCGAGAATTGTCAACAAGATCTGATCCTCCTGGAGAAGGCTCACGAATGAAATGAATTCCTATGCTAGCCAGGGTCCTCACGTAGGTTTGTGACAGAACTACAGTTTCTAGAACACCATAAATGATAGGTAAAAGCAACTGTAGAATCTCTAGGAAATCTTTTTCCTGAAAGAGTAGAAGTTACAATGAAAATGATGTCACCGAAATGATTAAAGCTAACATGAATATTAGTGAAAATGTTTAGTTTTCCAGCTGATATAAATAGTTAATAAGTAATTGGAAACAGATAGAACACATACCTGTAATTGATTAAGAACCCAATCAATTATTACAGAGGGAAGAAGCAGCCCTTCTGCATAGTGCCAATGCAAGAGCCGAACCACATACCACCACCTGAAATGTAGGGAAGGCTCCTCAGCATCAAGAGCCATTGATGATGGGTCGCCCTTTGACAGTATTGATCCAGAATAAACCATGTGAGGTGATCTACCATGCGGAACAGAATGAGAATTATTTCTGGATAAAAACTCATCGAGCAAATACTGCAAGTACTCAACAACATCCTTTGTCCAAAGTTCTGTACGGGACACCTGAGTTTTGTCAAGTGCTCCAGAAGAAATACCAGTAGAACTAGGCCGGACCTGTAAAGACAACCACCATTCAATAGTAGAGTCGAAGCTACTAAGTATAACTGAAGGACAGTTCTAGTACAAAGAAACTCACCTGATTAAGATAAGTTACTTTTATAAACCAAGTTGCCCTTAGTAATGGAACATTGTTTCTTATAAGAACTTCAAAAAGGGATCTCCTCCTGTAACCATGAGGTACACATTCTGCCAAAGAATGCAATTGCTTGTGTGACTGTGACAAACCCTGGAGTGGAAGAAGAGTAAACATTATACACAACTAAACTATGATAAAGTATTTCAGAGAATGGGGGAACAAACTCACAACCACATTAAAGACACACAACAGAGAAAAACTTGGCAAGTAAAAGTTGTCTGCACGTGACGAAGTAATTGCACGTAACCTTTCATAACCTATTCACCTCAATATGCAGTTTTCACCACCGCAATTGCTATGAAGTAGTAAAAACTATAACTGCAATCATTACCACCTGTTGTCAAATCTTATGAATACCTTATACCCCAAAACTACATAGCATAAATATAAAACTTAAATGAGAAAACATTTTTAAACAGAGATAGAAATGTTAGACAAAATTAAAAAGGTATGATTCATTTCTCACAATTCATAAGATTACGTCATGAAGTGGATGTACAAAATAAAAACCATCAGACACTAGCCCTTAGAATGTGCACAGATCTCGTATATATACCTCAATCCATTTTTTCTTTAAATCTTCACTGCATAGAGGTTTTTGATCGGGAAAGACAGCAGGCTTGGTTAGCAATGACCCAGAAAGAGGCACACCATATACTTGACCAGCCTGTCATTGGAGAGTCAAACTACTGACTTGGAAATTTATCACAGTACTGTAAACCTCAGAACATTCAGATTTCAACAAAAAGGTGTTGAAATATGAAGGGTAAAACTTATAGGAATACAATGATTAACAGGGAATCAGGAAGTTTTACTGCAGAATAATTCCCCAAAAAGTGCAACGGACAGTCAAACATAAACTGATTACCTTGCGTTTTTGAGTGCGAGAATCATTGATTGCCCTCAAACATTTTCTGATTGCCTGCAACAAGGAACAAAGAACCCATAGCCATTTATTTGCAGGCAATTTTCGCATCAAGATGGCAATCAAATTAAAAAAATAAAACAGGAACAAAACAGATACGGAAACCCAGTTACCTCTCTGCATTTTATAACAGCCGGCCTAGAGAAACTTTGAACCTGAGTCTGTAAGATTTCTCTGGATTCCTGATCATTCAGAAAGTAAAATGCAATTAATTACATCAGAAAAGAGCAAGAATCAAGCATATGTTTGTGTCTAAATATACCAAATGAATCACACATGATCGAATATAACCACCCAATAAGAATTGAATATAAATATCAGTTTTGGAATCATTTAAGCAATTAATTTCAAACAATTGGCCAAGGATCATAGCAAGTCTGAAAGTACAAAAGAAAACAAAGCCAGCAAAAATCCAACATACTGACAAAGTTGAGAAATACTCAAGTGTTAAGGTCTCCAGTAATAATTATCAAGAACAATCACAATTAAATTGACAAAACAATTGAAACAAAGATTGTAGCAGTTCATAACTGCAAAAAGGCTAGATCATAAGGAAGTAATAAATGTCACAAATGGATGGCCACATGAAGGGTGAGTATACCTCAAGTCCTCCAATTGTCTCCTTGTACCCAGACTGAGCATAATCTCCGGTTAAAGTCTCCTCAGGGCAATTGGGAGTTTGAGGGTGAAAGTCAGGAGGACCAAGTCTGAACATTGAACAAAAACAATCCACAAGAAGAGCAATATTGCATGAAGTTGCTATCAATTAAGGAAAAACAATATTGAATCCAGAAAACAAAAATTGCTGTGCATTGACTCAAAATATCCAAGAAAATATCCATTCAATCTAAAGCAGTAGATCACATGAAAAGATAGCTAAATCAGAACATACCTAGAATTCAATGGCTCTTTATCACATTTCAACCTATATGGTGTCAATGGAGGTGGCCGCCTGCAGCACAGAAAAAATGCAATTATAAGTAAGATAAACCCATCACAGAAACAACAAAACATTCCAATCTGTAAGAAGAAATCTCATAAATGCACTTAACCATGAAAATGGCCTATTGACCGTCAAGCCTTACAATACATTTCCGGTTTCATTGAGAACTCCAACCCACAATGCTTGAACCTACTGAAATAAAATAACCTAGAGGACTAGTCTGTTCCTTTCCGAGATTCAACATGTTACCAAATGCTTCTACGATCACACAAGCATAAAGTGAACTATATCCAAGACATAGAACGCCACAATGCACAATCATGATTCACAAGTTTAGCTTTCTAAACACCAAATAATAAACATGAAAACATCTTAGAAGCCTTAACCCATTAAAATTCCCCAAAACTTTGTCGAAATTAATTTAAGATAAAATAAAACAACAACATGATCAGGGTTGAGAAGCTAGAACTTGATACCTGAATTCAGAATTTATGATGAATTAGTACAAGATCAGAAACTAATTTACCGGGAAAAGGCGGCTGGCAATGAAGTTGACTCAGCCCGAACATTATCTCGTGCTGGCGGCCCACCAATTGCACTATTATTAACTGCACTGGAGGGATGATACCTTTGCATGTCTCCAAGCTATAACCGGCATACTGCTTCCAACATTGAACTTCTATTAGAAGCTGTGAAAACAAAATAACATTCAGCAGCAACTTCATGTTAAGGTAAAGCTAGATCATCAAAGAAGCTACACAATCAAATTAACTGAAAAAAGCAAGGAGATAAACAAATATGATCCCATATTCAGGACTAAATCACATGGCCTTTGAAACTTTAGGCCCACAAATTATCAACCGGAACATACTTTGACATTAAAAGTCCGTCCTTCTCAAGTAGAAGAACTTTTCCAAATATAAACAGTTTTATCTTGCATGTCACACAGTCTGTCTGACCTGTCAAACAAAACACATAAGCATAAGACAACATTAGAACATATAAACGAAACTTAGTTGAAACCAGGTATCCATAAACAAAACAGCATAAGAACATAAGCTATAAAGTAAATGCAACAATCAAGATCCTGTATTCTAAACTGCTAAAATAAAGCAAGCATTTCACAAATGTACAAATGTGGTTTGCTTATTGCCCAGTTGAGCATAGCCCGGAACCCAAGTAAGCAAACTCTCCACATAGCATAGCTTTTCGACTCAAGTAGCGGTACAATTCAATCTCTAAGCTGTAAACATATCAAAAATGCTGCTGCATCCTGATTTCAGCAGAGATACTTGTGGTATAGAACTAATAACAACCTCAACTATAAGAACTAAATGTAAAACTAACTGCTGAGACTGAGAACAAAGACTGATAAAAAAGCCCAACATTTGTGTTGCTCCAGCAAGATTCCCAGTGATGATATTGAAGGAAAACACAGGCAAAGCAAGTAACTCTTTGTTTCTCCAAAACAAGTGTGTGATTTGCACCCAAAATTTTGACAGTAGAAAACTAATAATCAACAAAAAAAGAATAGAAGAAACTATGATCCGTAAAACCCAAATAAAAAAGTCACCAATCACAGCTGAACAACTAACATGCCTTGTTATCAAAACAACTAAAAACCCAAAAAGTGCAAAAACCAAGCAATCGCAACGCAATGAGCAAACAGAAGATCAAGAAAACACGCAATCTAATATTTAAACCCAAGGAAGATTCTATATCGATCTAACCAAGCATTGATAAGCAACAATCACCAAATCTACAGGAAAAAATCTCCAGAATTCGCGAAGCAAGAGAAGATTAGGGTTTAGATCCCAAACGAAACCTGGAGATTGAGTAAATAGCAGAAGGGAAAGCTAGGGTTTTGATGGCACTTTCGTAAATCAAGGTCAAACCCCACAATGAAACTGGAAACAACACCCAAAAAAAAGGAAAAATAAATAAATTCGTAACGATTATCAGATTGAAAGAGAGACAAGTGTAGACCTAACCTACCATCAAAGAAAATTAGGAATCGAAGAGAGAGAGAGAGAAGGGCGTGTGAAGCTTGAATGAAGAAAGATTTTTTCTTTTTTTATGTAAATTATATTTTATCTAGAGAGAGAGAGAGAGATGAAAAGGGTCTCTCGGGCCTTTGACTGACTGTTTTGTTTAGCTTTGGGCTCTGTAGTTGATGATGATGATGACGACGACGGTCGATGCTCAACTCCGTTTCCCTCTTTACGTTTGTAATTTCTTTTACGAAACATTTAAAAAAAGATATATTTTAAATTTTTATTTTAATTAATAATTAAAATAATATATTTATGTAAAATTTTAAAGTATAATTATTTTATTGAGTAGTATAATTTAAAAATATTAAGAAAATAATAGTTTTAAAA
>JAOSBO010000004.1:2392762-2407948 GCA_027563915.1 Erythroxylum rotundifolium
CGTAAGTTTAGGCTAGAATAGTGTTATTATCCTTGTATAAATACATGTACATATGTTCGAATAGATAAGTGAAAAACCAGAATACTTTTACTTTCTCTGTTTCTGGTAGTTTTCCCCAGAACATAAGGCGTTCTCCACTTCAATGTCAATTGCAAGCTCATTTGAGGCACTTGAATCTGCATTTTTAGGAGAGTGCTCTTTGCTAGTAGTGATCCCATCAGAAACAAAAGAATGGGTCTAAGAGTTGAGGCTTATTTGACTAGTATGGCTGGCATTTCTCTCTTGTTTCTCAAATTGATCACAAGAAGATAATCTCATCTGTACTATTCCGTGGATCTGCCCCCAATCCCGTCCAGGACTTGGGATAGGAGAAATACTGTAATCAGGAAGAGATATAATCTTCCCAAGAGTTTTCGGCGCCTGCTTGCTTGAAAAATCTTCATTCCCAGCCCTATTGCCGAGCATTTCTGAAAGATGTTTCCTGGCCTCTGCATAAATATTAGATGCCCTTTGCTTATTATTTGCAATGTCACGTGGTATACTTTTTTCATATTCTTTAGGACTACTGCTCTTCTTCTCTTTCTTGACAGCATTAGGAGGTCTGGCAATTTTTTCAACAAAGAAGTGATATTTATTCGTGGAATTAAATCCTCTAATATCCTTAGCTCCCTTCTCACCGTTTCTGATAGCTGCGCATTCATTAGTATGCTTCTTTGAAGTATCAGCAGATGAGTTCTCTTGCCTTTCTTTTCTTTCCCCATGGCATGTTTCAACTTTCTTTTAATTTCTGTAAGAGAAAAATACGAGCCAGCTCTTTCATTTGCTTCCCTGTTTCTAATGATCAGATGAGGCTTGGACAACATGTAATACGTAAAGCAAACTTTGTTACGTATACAGGATTGTTCATGAAAAAGATTAAAAACAAAAAAATGCGGAATACCTGATTTCGATTCCATCCAAACTTTAAATGTCTTTTTCTACTGCCAAATGAGCTCGAATCTCCACGGGACCTTTATAGAAAATGATCATTACCTCCTGGTCTAGGCCTTTCTATAGTTTTCTCAAAATACGAGCGCTCTTAATGGGTCAGAGCTCCGAATGCTCGTGAATGACTTGAGCAACTGCAGGAGACCTTAACATCTATATACAACTTCGAAGTCTGGATGGAAAATGGATCTCTTTTAGTGTGGACCTGGTCCATATCGGGCTTCTCCATCACAAGTCTGATATGGACCAGGTCCACACTAAAAGGGATCCATTTTCCATCCAGACTTCGACCCATTAATTTAGATAATTTATTGGGTCACTTTATTACCCTTATTTGGATCAAATTACGTAACTTAATCGATAATTTATTTGAAATCAAAATTACAATTAATAACTGTCCATTATATAGGAAAAAGACAAAATTGCCCTTAAGGGCAAAAATGTCTAACAATCTCCCCCTTAGACAATTATTAATTGCAATTTTAATTAAGTTTAGAAAACAGTTTAAAAACTTGATTAAGTCACGCTACTGTATTAATCCACTAAGTTTAAAAACAAAACATTTGATCCAAAGGTAATGAAAGTCCAACATTCCGTCCTGCAAGGCTTTTGATACCGAAAAGTATCAGATGCGTGTGTCGTGTGTAACACAGATCCAATACAATCACAAATATCTAATACCTCACTAACATGAATAGGAAAATAGAGTGTGGCAAACTACGATTATACTTTTGTGATCTAATATGTATCATCTTCATTTGTAGGTCTCAATTTCTCCTACTTTATACTGAACTGCATTGCTAAACTGTATCAGAGAAATCATGTTTTCTCTCACCAAATGTTAAGCAACATTAGATAAAACCTTTATGTTCTCCAACTAAATGCTAAACTGCATTAGAGAACCTTTAAGAGATTAAAACTTATATCTCCCTATGTCATGTGAAACCTTAAGGATATATCCATATAAAACTGTATGCGTCTAATGACATAGGATCAAAGTTAATCTTTATAAATGCCTAATGACCTTTAAAATGCTTAAGATCAACACTAATCTTAAGACTTTTATACGCATTATAACAATGTATGATAATATGTATTATTGAGGATAAACGATGCACATCTTATTGATGAACTATCATGCTATCATAATATAGCAAAATGTACAAATGTACATGGAGCAAACATAACGATTTATTGACTAACAACGTCTAAGGACGTCAAAAACACCCATACTGTATACTTTTATTCCAAACAAATGGGCAAAGTCCTTTAGTTAAAGAATCAATTTTTAATTCCTCAGTTTTAAATTGCTCCAAACTTTAATGTCACCTTTTCATGTTAACTACTTCATGATCAAGTATTTGATCTCAGAATGCTAAGACTCTGTGATATTCAATGTTGTTGTTAAACAATATAAAAGCTTAATTATCACACGCTAAATCAACCATAAACACCTCAGAAATCAAATTTCTGAGCTAAACTGCCTGTGAAGTAGCCCTATAACATGTACTCTACATGCATGATCGAGGGAAGTTATCCGTGTCTACTTGACACACTTCCACAACATTGTACCATCTGCAAATCTTAAACCATAACCTTAAGTGAACTTTCAATCATTTGAACATATAGCTAAATTTGAATCTGAATCCCTATGAGGTTTAGGCTGTTGACTTATCAATATGTCAACTCATAATCCTTGATTCCCTTTAATATCTCAACACTTGCTTGACTGCATTTCAATGGTCTACACCTGAGTCAACCAGATGCTGACCAAACAATCAAACCATAAATGCAATGTCCTTCCTAGTACATAACCGAGCATACATTAGGCTATTAACAGTACTAGAACAAGGAACATTCCTCATAACCCTCTTTCTCTTTACTTAATGTATGCACTCTGTGAGGGGTTTGATGAGTGTTAAGATATGTTCCAATGAATCTGAATACCTAGGACAGAAGATGCTACATCAAGGTCCTTTATGTCAAACTTTTTGACCAAACATTGCTTAACCTCATACAACATAGTCAAATAATTTGATGTAAGCAATATATCATCCTCATGCAGTAATAAGATGATAACTTTGCTCCCCCTGATCTCATAGTATAAGTATCTTTTAACTTTATTTTCCATGAAGCTGGAAAAGGTAACCTCATCAACTATAAGGTATCACATTCAGGAGGTTTAATGTAAACCACATGCTAATCTGCATAACACGAAAATCATGTCAGTTCCATCTGGATCCTAAAATCCTTTTGGTTGTACCATATAGACTACTTTATAAAGGTTTTTATTCAGGAAAACAGTTTCGACAACCATCTGATGTAACTCTTTATCATCATATGCTACAATTGCCTTAATTATTCAAAATGTATCCTTCGAGGATACAAGAGAAAAGTAACACTAAAAATAATATTTCTCCCTGAGTGAATCATTAAGCAATTGAGCGAGTCCATAAACCGCTAAAGTTTATCTTGAAATCCTTTAGGTCTTAAACTTTATTTATAGCTGACAAGTTTACAGTTCTACTGCAAAATCAACTATCTCCCAGATCTTAACTATGCTTTATGAATTATATCTCATCAGTCATTGCAACCTACGACAATTCTACTATAGGTACAGAGACAGTTTCTGTAAAAGTAACTGGATATTTAATATGTCTATTATCATAGTTTGGTTCACCTGATAGACTATGATATCAGATGAGAAAAGAGGTCATCTCAATCTGGTAGATTTTGACAACTGTATTAAATCTTGTACCCCTAGGAACCTCTATGTGTACAAATATGGGTTCCTGTTTCAGTACAGGTACGGTACAAAGACCTAAATCCACTGGATCTAACTGTATGAGTGACGGATACATAATAACTATAGTATCCATCCTGTTATCATCCGAAGGGTCAAAAGAGCCCACCATCATCATAGACATCATCCAGAAACTTAGCTGTTAGGCTTACACTATTTTGTTCCCTCTTTCCTACAGTAAAATCTGCAGCCTTTAAAGTGGTTAAGATATTTTACTAAATAACAATGACTATGCAATCTTTCGTTATAAGGATTATACGACCTTGGTAGGGTAGCTGCACACACGAATGCGTGTAAGATTGAGTTTTCACACTTCTAGATAATTAAGTAGAATAGTCTTGTTCTGCATTGACTTTTACAAGTCCTTTAGGATGTGATTATGCCTTTCGGCAACACACCATTTTGCTCAAGACTATCCGGTATAGTGAATCAAGTCACTATACTAATCAATTTTATATATCTAGCAAATGGACCCTTTTCAAGTCCTGAAGCACCATGTTTGCCATGATATTCTCCTTCATGGTCAAATCTGACTATTTTGATGAATTTTCCCAAGTGGTTCTCAACCTTACAAACTTTAAATGAGAACACATAACTGTAATGGTAATAATCATCAACAAATGTTAGAATACTTTTGGAATTGCAAAATGCAATTATATAAGGTCTACTGATATCTTTATATACCAGACTCAACAAGTCAGAAGTATAAGTTGATTTCTATGTCTTTATAAATCAACTTATCCCTCTAATAGTCAATACATGTTCCCAGATCATCTTAATCTAAAATTGAGCGAATGTTTTCCTTAATCAATCACTCAATCCTAGTACCGAATATGTGGTTTAAACTTTTATGTCACACCATATATTTCTTTTCATTCATCAGGGTCCTTAATTTCATGATTTGTTCAACAAAATATGAAGAAGCATATATCTAATTCGAGGTAAGATACATTCTATATAAACCATATGACAAGAAAGTTGTATGGTTGTGTTTCATATCAAACACAACTGTCAAATAGAAGTATTAAATATAAAACGTCAACTTTCTTCGTCCAAAATTGATCAAAAGATCATATATAAAATATGTCGTGTAAAAACTTAAATGAACCTTACTACAAGATTCAACACATACATCCCCTATAGACATTACTTCCATTTCTTCATTGCTGTTAAACGTCAGTTCCTCCTTTCCTTTATTTGGCTTTATCCCGGATATGAATCCGTGCACCGTGGATGCACTTTGATCAGATACTCCACAGTCTTTGCTTCTAGACCATATACTGTTGGTTGCTTTATGTCCCTAGAATAGTTATCAGTACTGGATTGACCAACACTAGTACGTGTAGAAGAATTCAACCTTTCTATCTTTAATCTTAGTGTGCTTCATCTTTACCTCCCTTTAAATGTTGCAAGGACTGTATGAGTAACTAAGTTAAGTTTCTCTCCTTAAACAACTCAATGCGTAATTGAAGTCTTAAAGTCCCATTCCTTATCCTATTAATGATATGTCATCACCAGATTACTTAACTTTGGAGGGAGTGTATCCAGAGTCTGGTGAACTATAAAGACATCAGGAAGAAAAATGTACAATATCTTCAGTCTACTATGAAGATAAATGATTCTTGACATGTTCTTCTTAACTCCCCCTTTTCTTCCACACATCTTATAGAGAATCATTCCTTATTCAGGGCACTTGTCTCAATATAGATGAGACTATGTACCTTTAGGAAACATTTCTAAGAATTACTTTGCTATATCTGTGTCCGAAAGTTCACTAGGCAGATGGTTAAGTGTAGCACCTCACTCCTGCAAGACACGTACCTGACATCCTGGGTTATATTCGAGTTCGTGCCCCGCGAGGGTGACATGTTAGAGCACTCAATCAGTCAAATCTCAGTACACATTTTTTTAAAATTTTTTAAAACCACAAACAAAATATACTGAAATCGATAACTAATTTGGGCCCACTTTATTAGTAAACTTTTTAAATTATAACAATACATTCAACAAAATTTTCAATAGCCATTTGAGCCCTTTCACAAAAACAAAACACTTTAGTCATAAGTCTTTACTTTACAACATAAGTCATGTGTACCTTTTTACAAAACTTTTGGATTACATAATTCGATACAAAAGTTGCAGAATATACAATTCTATATAAAAAGAAGGAAATACAATGTAGACGTGAACTGATCCTGACCTCTATCTCTTACTTGAAAGCAGTGTCTGTACTCCCGTTAGCCTAACGTGGTAATTCATTTGAGCCTGAAAAATATTGCAAAATTTTGGGTGAGTTTTTGCAAACTCAGTGAGTGACCATCCTTGATAACTCATCCAGTCACATAACACATAATTCACATTATTTATTGAATAATCACATTGGATTTCATACACTTAATCAATCATTTTACATTTTACATTCAACACATATCACATTCAGGAATTATTCAAACCATTATAATCATTCATATCAGACATATGCAGTGCACATAAGACTCATTTTCATTTATTATTTTTGTTGTGACCGAGTGCCTTTTTATCTAGCCTATATCCCTTAGTGGATACTAGGCTGTATCAGATGATGTCCTATATCCCTTAGTGGATATCGAGTACATTTACAACCGAGCCGGAGGCTCTTATCACAGTTTCTGAGCTTTAAGCTCCCTTTTTCGGTGGCTACTCCGATCACAACTGCCTTTATGTTTCATGCATTTATGTAATGAAATGCACCAGTCATATATGATCAATCACATTTGATCAATCAGTCACTTTGTTTCACTTTACACATTCACTTTCACATGTCATCGGACCTTGGTCCGACATTCAACATTTAGTTGAGAATCACATTTTCACTTACATGCAAATGCTCATTCCAAAACACATTTATCATCAAATTATGTACACTTAGTTCGTCTCGTTCACATACAAGTAACACTTCAATATCTCAACCAAGCTTCACAATCATCAGACCTCCTATCCGGAAACCAACACTATCAATCACATTCATATAGACATTCAATAATTGATCAATATCAAAATTCACACAAAACAAACAATGAAATGAGACCATCTAGGTCTACTTACAGTACGCTCCAGATTAGCATTTGCTTCTAAATTATGGGAACGTCTGAATGCGGACATTTAGCTTGCACAACCCATATATGCAATATACACATTGCACACACATTAATAATGGCATAATAATAAGCATTTATTCATGCACAGCTATGTATATGGACTATGACAATCCCGGCACTTTAGCAACTTCATAGCTTAATCACTTATCATTTCTGTGAATCACAAACTTAATCCATTGGTACTTTGATAATAATAACTCATCCACAATTTTTTTTGCCATAACCACCACATGTGACAGGTAACTTTCTGCTTAAAACTCAATATTTCCTCTTCATTCCTATTTCATTTCAGCTCACAAGTCACAACCAAATCAAAAACCTATCATTTTTTTCATAATCATCAAAACAGAAAATCACTCTCACGTTTTCTGCACTTCTTCACGTTCATTTTTCTGCATTTGCACATTTTGATATTCACTTCATTTTCTCCAATTCTTCCTCTAATTATCATTTTAATCTTTCTTTCTCATCTCTAGACATCACCATACACATATCCCTTAACTCTAAATTCAATTTTTTTTATCAACTTCAAAACAGCCCCAAAACTTACGTATATATATATAGTGAAACCATCACATAACAGAGCATTTATATATCCATTTCTCCAAATCCTTTTTTTTTCCTGCATTAATCTCCTACCCATTTTAGTTGATCTTTCAACTTCAAAAGTCATTTCTACATCCCCTCATAACATTTTGATCATCCACTCTAAAGAATCAACGTGTATGGCACACTCAGAAAAATTTCCTCAGTTATTTTCCAGCAACTATAAATATCACTGTTTCCTAACCATTTTACAGTGAACTCAAAATGATTGTTTCAATTCATACAAAAATACATAATTATAAAAAAACTTACTTGTTTAAAGCTCCAATATCTACAACAATCATGTAACCCTAACCACGCACGCAACTCCGTACATCAACTTGAAAGTTGACAGAGGGTTCGGTTTTTCTTAGGGTATAAGAAAGAAATAACAAACTATAAGTGGTAGTGGATAGGAGAAACTAAGATTTTTCTCTGTTGAGGATTTGACGAGAAACTCTGTGTTTTTGAAAAACCAGAGAAAGAAACTTCGAGAAAGATAAAAAAAAGGATGGTAGCTTGTTTTTCAAGGTTATTAAAACTTAACTTTAATGCTTGGACACCTGTCCATTTCTTAACCACTTATCCTCTTCTCTTTTATTACAACTCACTTAAGTATGATTTATACTTAAGTTTATGACTTAATAAAAACCACTGAAATCGCAAGTCATAACCCATTAAAATCATTGCAGATTTTTTTTTCCATTAAAACATCATTTTGGGTCAACCTTGCATGTTCTTTCTTTTGTGACACTTTCTTCTAGAAACATGTTCTGCTATGTATTATATTTCCATTGACACCAAAATCATCCAATTTGGTTTAGTGATTTGAAAGATATACTTCAAACATTTTCGGACTGCTCTTGTCCAAAACAGTATACTATGCACAACTTTCATCCATAAATTGAACATCTTAGAGACTGAATCACAATTCGACTTCTACAGAGGATTTGTAGAAATATATCTCTAGTTTACTTCAAATCAAAAATCATCTCATTTGGAATCCTATAGGTCCAGATATATTCAAAAAATCAAAGTATGATCAGTAAATTAATCCTATCAATTATCATAGTTCAGCACAGTTACATTTCCATCTTAAATTCACCGACAAAATCAATTCAGAAAGCTGTTGTTTTTGGTTGAGAGGTAATTCAATGTCTTATGAATCTATTGGTCCAAGAATTAAGTCATTTGGACAACAGGTGAAGAAGTAATGGTCGAAAGAAGCAAGATGGTTTAGATTGTACAAGAGAAAATTGTTAAGGAGCATTGTAGCATGACAAGACAATTAAACGTCACCCCTTCCAATTAACTCATGGGCGTGAGTGAAGAAAGTCACGCCAATGAGAGTGAGAATAAACTCAGGGGTGTGAGTGAAAGAGTCATGAGGGTGACAAATAAAGACAAAAATGTTGAAGAATGTACACTGTAGACCCGACTCAAGTTTTACACCTAACTCACTCAATATTTTACACTACAACTCTTTCAATTGATCTCAGATTATTATTAATTTTGGTGGACAGGTAGAGAAATGTTTTAAAAATCCAATGGTTCAAGTCTCATCTCATTTGGAGGTAGGACGAAAAAGATATTTCCAAAAAACCATTGGATGTTCATTGAAAACCTCAAAGTTGCTATCGTGCATTTGCACGATCGTGCACCTTCTCCTATGAATCACCAAAGTCACCCTCATGCATAAGCATGACGGTGCAAACCCAATATCCTCATGTCACCCTCGTGCTTATGCATGACGATGCATTTTTCCTAACTTCAAACAAAAGTCACTGTGTAATTCTTATTCTTTTTTTACAGTAATCTCTACTTCAAACCTCCATAACTTTTGATCCAAAACTCCAAAATTTACAAACTTTATATCAACGGAAAGATAAAAAGAAATATCTACAACTTTTGTGAAAATCATTTTGTCAAAATATGCCTATATCAGTACAATAAATTCACCGAAGTTGAGATAAAAAATTCAACTCTTTCCTATTATTCATTCCCAGAATTTCCAGACTTCATTCTCTAAAACCCAACACTTCAAATTTTTATTTTAGTCATTTCAACTCTATTTTATTCAACTCATTCACTATAACCACAATTCTCAACATATCCCATTACAATTTAATATAACCAGAATGTCAATGAGGGCGTGTACAATTATTTTCAAGTATGCAAAAATTCAAATCCACATGCACGTATGCTGACATTTTGCTAATCATGAATTGCAAATTTTTTTCTAACTCTCACATTGCTATTTTCTCCATTATTGAAATCTAAATTCGAACCCTTAATATGGGGGTAGGATGTTACATTAAGTATGGATCTCTTAAAGGTCATCAAACATAATATGTCAGACCGATCTTGGGTTTTAAAGGCTGCTTTATAAGGTTTTAAGCTCATGGATGTAATTGGAGATGACCTATGTATTCCTATGGCCATATCTACCTCAATTAATTCATCTTTATATTGAAACCAGTTAGAGATTCAATGGTGACACTGATTTTATTAATTGAAAAGGTGACTCTTTAGTAACTTTAATTAAATAAGCACAAATGTAGGACAACAACGATACTGAAAGTCATTAAACAGTATCTTTCCTGAAAATTCAATCACACATATTATCAAACACCTTTGGGTTGAATACATAATAAATGCAATTAAATTTTTGGACATAAAAGTAATCAGAGTATAAACCATTAACTCTCATGACACTACCTACCACCTTTGGGTGAATAGATCAGTGAAGTAACATCTTTCCTCCATCATTTAAGTAACATCTTTCCTCCATCATATGCCTTTATGCAGATCTCAAAACGTTATGTAAGGCCAACACCTTTGAGCAGAATAGCCAAACATAAATTATCCCCAACATGCAAGTAGAACAATTCAAAATACTGACTTGAAAGACCACTTTGGTGACTATATTCTCATCAGTACCCCAGAAAGTCCACCAACACAAGGGATATAACTTTATTTTATCCTCACATTCTTTATAGGCATATAATGTGTGACAATGTAATTTCAATGAATGCAAAACCCGAATGCATATTTTCATTGTCACATACCCGTGCTGAAGACATTCTCTGAAAACTTCATTATCGTGCATTACTGGGTATTGAACCAATCACCCGAGACACGACAACATCGTGTATCTCTTTTATGGGCAAGTTCATTGCACGAAAATTCACTTGAAAATGAGTTCAGAATGTCTTAATTCCTTTTCCGATTAACTGTCATGCAACCCCGAACACTAAATATGAGATCCGAGACACGACAATTTGAAGTATCTCTCTCATGTGATGTTCGAAGCATGAAAATTCACTCGAAATCGGATCCAGAATATCCTAACTCCTTTTCTGAAGTTAAACTTTAATTTATTACAAATGTAATAAATCCAAAAAATTGGAAATTTTCACTTTATATATTTCCCGGACCCAAAAACTGGCCCAAAATATCCCGAGACACCCTTACGGGAAATTTGAAATTTTTGTGTGTTTATGTTTTTTTAAAAAGACTTTTCATGTCCGTACGAATAACGTCACGCTAACATTAGTGCTGACGTGGCCGGGTGCGTTCACGGCATGCACACCGAATGCTTTATGGAAGTCTTTTTTTTTCACAAAGTAACTTAACTCTTTTAAAAAGTAACATTTAGATTAGGAATAGCATAATAATATTATAAATGTATTAAAAAATGGAATTATGACTTTTTCCATTCCTTTGTTTGTACTTTGGCTACTGATGATAGTACCTATAATGAACCGAAAACAAAAAAGGATAGGTGAACAAGATCCAATTATGGTGGACACCTAGATTTACGGTTTTAGGGACCATCCCCACCTCCTTTATCGTGGGAGGGTGTGTGCACGTGGACGTGAGAGAGAGGAGGACAAGTAATAATCATAGGTGGCAATCCGCTGAGATTTACATACTCTAGCCGGCTTAACTTGAATCTTGATTAGATTAGGAATGTTAAAATCGGCCCAATTTATTTTTGGCCTAGATTAACCGGGCTATAGGTTGGTTTGGCCAGATTGTAGGAGGGCCATAGATCGGCCAGACTCAAGTCATTCAACCCAATTATTACTTCTAAAATGACATTAATTTGTAAAAAATGACATCGTTTTGGAAGTTTTTTATTAAAAAAATAAACGACGGATAGAGTCGGACTAGCCAGCTCGTGACCTGTCAAGCCATACGTTAGACTCATTGATATCCCAAGATCAGATAAAAATTAAATTTAATAAAATATTTTTTAAATTCTAAAAACAAAAAAAATCAATTATTTAAAAATCTCAATTTTAAGGTCGAGTTCGATTTTAGGTAACTTATGCTCGAATCTAATTCAACTCTTAATTTTTATTTTTAAAAACTCGAGCTCAACTTGAAGCTCGATTAACTCAAATCAAGTTTATCAAGTCCATTACATTTAAACCTAGTCATATGGAAAAAATAGGTATTAAATTTAAGTATATATAAAATAATTATTCTATCCTTAAAAGCCTTATAAGTAGTTGGAAGTTTTAAAATATTTATTATTTATACTTTGATCTAAATATATCAATTTATAAGAAATTGTTTATCTAAAATCTGTAATTTATGAATTATTATTATATGTAAAAAAATTGAGGTACATTTAACTCGTGGAATAAATGTTATTAATATAATTTCATATTTTGTACTTTTAATTTTATAAAATAAAGAATAATATAGTTTGATTTAAAATACATAATCATTATATATTAAAAATTATAATTTTTAACTTGGTCATTTAATTTAATTAGAAGAATTCTAAATTAAATTCAAACACTTAAAACCTTCCTTTAATAAATTAAAAATTTTTGTTTTGAACAGTGCAAATTTATCTAAAAATATGTAATTTATAAATTTTTATGTAATATAAATTTTTATGTAATATATATTTAAGATTGATTATAAATTTGTCAATTATAGAAATAGTAGTATTTATTGTTACTTTTTTCCTTTATTTCTATAAAGTACCTTTTTTTCAAATTTAGTTATTATTTTTTAAAATTACATGAAGACGTTTTATTGTTCAAAGTTTCACGGGTCCAAATTCAGGTTTTTTTAATAGTTGGCCTATGAGTCAGATTTGGACAGCTCAAGCCTTGATTTAATTAAAAAATACATCGTTTTTTATTTTTAATTTTTTAAAAATTTGTATAACTAACTCATGGTCCAAATTCAAGTGTTCGTATTTTCAATAAGTTGATCCATGAGCTAGAACTAGGCCTAGACTAACCTGAGAGTCAACTATTCTAAACAAAATGAAGAGATGGACCTCAAGCAGACATGGACTCGGACAACTTAAACTTATACCCAATTAAAAAAAAAGGTATTTTATATTTTTAATTTTTAAAAAATATTGAAAAATTGGCTGACAGGCTTATTGCCATTGAAAGATTCAAAAAAACATGATTCTTATAAAAGAAAAATAACAGATTTGTCTCCTTAGTTTAAAATTTTTTCAATAATATAATTATTCATAGCTTTAAGGTAAAAATAATAATAAAATACACTTATCATGAGCATTAAACTTATAATTATCAAATGTAGCTTACAAGACAATTTAACCTAACTCTCAGACTTCATTCGAGTTAATTAAATCCGGAATAAACTAATAATTTATTATAATCATCTTAAGTTATTAATTTAGGTCAAATTTACTTAATTCGAGTCGAATTTAAGAACTGAATTGGATTATGATATTAGTGGCATTTGATTGGGTTTAAAAATTATATTTTGTATATTTTATCATTATTTTTTAATCAAATTCTAAGAGAAGGGAATTTATAAAAAAACTAAAATTTATAAGGAATTTTTTCTAGAATTTTAAAAATGGTTAAATTTTTCTAAAGTTTCTTAAACTATAGAAAATGTTTATATTTTACCTAAAAATAAAGTAAAAACAAACCAATTTTTGAGAGAAACAATGCATATTTATAAATAAAATCAACAAAAAAATAAGGTCTAAATGAGTTTAATTCAATTTAAATTTAAAAAATAACTCGTATTAGAACAACAGGTAAAGTTACTCTTTTGTGACCATAAAGTCATAAGTTTAAGGCACGAAAATAACCTTTTTGTAAAATACAAAAATAAAGTTCTATACCCTATAAAGGGAGAAGTCTTGTATACTATTAAAATTTGACTCTAACTCATGCTAAGTGGTGTTTGTTTCTATTTTTGTACTTTAGGTTTTTTGTTTTTATTTTCAAATTCAGTATAAAAAAAACATGTTTGTTTGAGTTTGTTGTTTTTGTTTTTTATAATATGATTTACTATCATTTAAATATATATTATTTAATTATTAATAAAAATTATGAATTATTTAATTTTATTTATTTTTTATAATTAAATTATATGTAATTAAATTTTAGTAACTATTAATAAATATTATTAAATTTAAAATATATAAATATTCAAATAATTTTTGATTTAATAATTAAATATATTTCAAGTAAATATTAATTTATAAACAAAATTTTAATTTTTAAATTATTTATTTTATTAAAATATCATAATTTTATTAATAATTTGTCAATAAATGTTATATAAGAGATTAAATAAATGTATTTAATTAAAAATAATTTATATTTAATTTTTATCTAATATATAATTATTATTAGTGATAAAAATATAATTACGTTAATTAAAAATAATTTATATTTAATTTTTATCTAATATATAATTATTATTAGTGATAAAGATATAATTACGTTAACATTTACAATTAAACAGATTTTTGTTTTTATTTAAAAAATAGAAAAAAAAACTGAAAAAAAAAGAAGAACTAAACAGCCCGGCCAGCAACCTCCAAATAAATATTATATTAATAATTACATTTTTTTCAATATATTAAATAGGTTTTTTTTCTTTGTGCCAAAAAAAACAGAAAGGAAAGAACCAGACGCTGTGAAGTTTAGTTTGACAAAGGCACCAAAGGTAAGGTAAGTTGTATCCAACCGGTCTTTAGGACATTCCAAAGTTGTCCCTTTCACTAGATAAAAACCCGACACGTCCCAAGTTATAACTTCAACGAATGCAAACCGATGACTGCTGCTTTTTTTTTTTTAAATAACTCAGGTTTTGAGTTTTGAGTGGCTATTTTAAAATTTACGAGTCACTCACTTAGACTCGTAGATAGATAAATTCAGGTCTGATCTTGAATTATATCAAAAGCACTTACTCTGAAAAATGGGTCACCACTAAAGAGATTATATTATCTTAAATAAAGACTGTTCTTCTGAAGACTTGAATCCATAACATTCTCACAATCCTCTCCCCCTTTTTACCGTTAGGCTACCCAGTGAGGGGCTACTGCTGCCCTTTTTGACTTGCGTATACTTAGGAATGGCAAAAAAAAATTAATCCCCCTTTCGACCTAGGGCTGTTTTTTTTTTCAAAATTTCAAGCTTTACTTATAAAAATTAAGTCTTGGGCTGTGGCTGGTAACTTGAACTTGAGCTCAGCCTAAGGTATATTTTTTAAAAATTTGAGTTTGGTATCCGATCAATTTAGACTTAATCTATTAACTTCGGATCAATTCCGGTTTGGTTCAATTGTTATTATATATTGTAAATAGTGGTTTATCCACTATTTTGTAAATGGTGGATGACAATGATCCCATTATCTTTATAGTTGTCACAT
>JAOSBO010000004.1:2563878-2582535 GCA_027563915.1 Erythroxylum rotundifolium
CAGTGAGGAATTGTGCTGAAATCTTGAACTGGAGAAATTTTATGAATCATGCTTTTGTATTTTGATCTTATCTTGAGATATAGATTTCAAATGAGTTGATGTTTAGTTCATATGAAACTAGAAACACATGTTTACAATTTTCTTGAAGAAGTCGAAATTTATTCTGTCTCTAAGATTTTCAAAATTGGCATGTAGTGAGTTGTAACTTAAGCTGAAGCACTATCAGGGACATAAATCATGTCCTATAGTTATTGAATAAACTGTATTGATGTGGACCGAATTAGGTTGAGTTTTCTAGACCAAAGTTGTAGCTTATTCTCTTAGCTTTAAATTGGTATAAAGTTTGTAATTTTTGGATATCTGAGGTGAAATATATGAGTTGTACAATTAGAGGGTATGATCATGTACTATCCAAAAGTTCCAATGTGCACAATCTGTGGTATTTTGTGCACAACTCATTAAATACTGAATAAAATTGGATGATCTTGGAGTGATTAAAAACTTAAGACACTGTAGAACAACTTTTCAGAAGGAAGTATTGCCTAATTTTGTCATTTACCCTATCAGATTAATTGTGCAAAGTTGACCCGAAATCATATGGGTAAAAAATCTGAAGTGATCAATTAAGTTATGTTATTGATTTCACATTGTTTTATAATGGTCCAAATTATAAATACAAATGATATTAATGAGGGCTTGATATCTAAATGTTTTGATCATTAGAATCAATAAAATACCCGAAATTGTCATTGAACATGCATTGTTCATACTTTCTATATATTGATGTGCATAAAAGAACACTTGTACATTTGTGCAAAAATGTGATATTTGTGAATATTTTGTATATGTTTTAGAGGAGCACATTGGACGTCAGTCGGATATTGCCAGACCATCCAGACAATAGCTTCGTGTAGCGTACTGTGAGTCAACCTAGATGATTTCTTAGGATTGATTTGATTTGAATTTAATTTGACTTGTTAAACTTCTAATATTATTGAACTGTTTGTGTGTTGTTTCTGGATTCCGGACCTGAGGTCCGAGGAGTTTAACAGTTGGGCATGTATTGAAATTGTTTTGATTTGATATGAATTTTGAATGACATTTGATTCTCAACAAAAGTTGAATGCCGGACTTAGGTCCAGTGACTGTAAAAAAAAAACTTTGTCTGAGCATTTGTATAAGATTGTGATATATGACATATTCAATATTTGATGCATTTCATAAAATGCATGCTCAGATAAAGGCATTGTGACTTGAGCAGCTATTTTGAAGCGCTTTCACGTAGAGCTTTGCTTAGTGATATATGTTCTGCACATAGAGCTATGCTCCGTGATTCTGTTTTGATTGAGCCCTATGGGCCAATCTTTGTATAAGTATGTGATAGGTACTTAGTCACAATAATAAGAATGAATATGAGTCTCATGTATATAACATTCATATAAGATTGAAATTTATGAATGATTTGCAAAGCTGTAATGAGTGACCATATGTTATGTCATGATCTGTGAATATCTGAAAAATAATTATATGTTCTGAATGAATATCTGTGATATATGTGAAGTGTATATGTAATTCGGTGAATTCATCAATGATGGTTCACTCATTGAGTTTGCAAAACTCATCAAAAATTGCAATGTGACTTTTCAGGTACGAGACAGGAGACCTGGTTCCTTAGTCAGGACTTAAGGAATCTTTTGGATAGAGAAATGTCTCAGAGGTTTATTAGCTGACACCACAAGTGATATAGTTTTTGTTATCTTTATAGTTTTACTAGAACCTATATAAGTTTTTTATAAATTTTTGTTTGATGGAAACAGTGTAAGCTTTATAAATGAATGAAGTGAATGTTCTTAAAACTTTTTGTGATTTTCGAGTATGTTAGATGATGCCATGTGTAAGTTGGATCTGTTTTGCTCCAACATACCATTATTGTAGGTTATGTTTCTAAAAATTTGGGTATGTACTAAATATGATTACGAAGATATCATAGGTTATAAAGGAATAGTTTGGTACCATTTGTTGCCCCAGTGCACAAGACGCTTCACTTTGCAAGGGTTGAAGGGAGGGCCATCAATTATGTGTAATTTTTTCTTTGTATTTTAAAAATTGGTTATTTCTGTAACTCGAATTTGTTACATTTGGGTCACAAATGAATAACCTTATTAGTTACTTTAAAACTCACCTTATTTAAATTGCAACAACCCAAAAGGATTGTTTGTATAAATTATTGATTTTAAATAAAAATTATTAATTAAATTTATTTAAAATTTAAAATAACAATAAAATAAGTTAGAATTTAAGGTTAAATTTAATTTAAATTCAATAATATTTTAAAATTAAAATTTTTATTAAATTTAAATTAAATAAATTTGAAGATTTGTTTCATACTCTTTAAAAAAATAAATTCTAAAAAAGGGTTTTAAATTATTTTATCTTTTTCAAAATTTGGCAATATACTTATCCTCCATATTGGGCATAACTTTTGAAGAGATCGATATTTTTTATATTTTTATTCTTTATTCTCTTTGTTATTGTAAAGTTTCGTCTACGGGCTCCCAATAAGCCCCTCAAATTTTTTGGCCCAAAAATCCTATACCTACCCTATCCCAATTCATCTTAATCCTCTATTTATATGAGATTCCCAAAAATCCTATACCTATCCTATCCCAATTCATCTTAATCCTCTATTTATATGAGATCATCACATAAATAAGTAATTAAAATAAATTAGAACAGGTAGCTACAGATTTCAAGTCCCCCGAATAAGCTTAAAAAGAGGCGCAAGAAATGACCCGGACGGTAATTAAACGGGACAGCCGGGGCAAATTCCCACATGGACCCCACGTAACCCCGAATAAGCTCAAAAAGAGGCGCAAGAAATGACCCGGACCGTAATTAAACGGGACAGCCGGGGCAAATTCCCACATGGACCCCACGTAACGGCATAGTTACATAAAACGACAGAACCCTACATTCATTGGTTTCACATCACCAACCCCGTTGGGTAAATTACATTAAAAAATAGATCAAATCCCAAAAACAAATCCTAGGGTTTGACTTTAATTTGGGGTATTTCCATAATCAAAAAAGTCGCGTGAAACCCACAGGGGCTGTGGGAATCTCTCTGTCTGTGTCTGTTTCACTCTCGCTCTCACTCTGCGTGGATCAACCTGCTTTGGCCGTAAAAATCGTATCTTTTTTAATTTCTGAGTTATGTTTTTGGGAAATTGTGGGAGGAAGAGATAATGGACAAAACAAAATCAAAAGCTTAGAGAGAGAAGGTGGCTATATATATATAGAGAGAGTGTGTGTGTGTGTGTGTAAAGCTGTGAGCTTGGTTGGTTTGGACGTTGGGGATCAGAGGGTAAAATAGGGGTTTTGTCGATATTTTGGAGGCACTTTTGGCTTTTTCACCTGCATCTTCTCCGTTTCAAGGCTTTGATCCTTTTTTTTTTTACCCTTTTCTTGGATTTTGGTTTTTTTCTCTTTTTTTTGTTGTGTTAAATTTGCATGCAATCTGGTGGTGGTGGGCCCAGCCGGGTAGGCCCGGCTGGCCGGGCAGCGTCTACGTCGGCAGGTGCGTCGCCGTCATCGTCGTCCTCCGCTGTATCTACGCCGCAGTTAGGGTTTGATTCAGTACAGCAGCAGCAGCAGCAACAACAACAGCAATTAGGGGCTAGGCAGGTAAAATTTGGCTGGTTTGGCATTCGTAGGTTTTACAGATTTATGGCATTTTTGTAATCAAGGAGAAGTTTAATGTGTGATTAGTGGGAAGTGATTAGTGAATTCGGCAATTAATGGGAGTGGTTGCTTTGGGTATTTTGTATAAAGTATTGTATGATCTTGAAATTGCTTTTGGCTTTCTGCGTGGTGGGCATACTTGTAATATGGGAATTTGGTAAGAGATGTGTTTGTCGTAATTGGGCATCAACCTACTTCTCTTCACTTTACTGATGAGAAAAAGCTTTAATTGTGTGGCAATCATGTGGGCTTTGATTGGAAATTTCCCATTCCTCAACTGCGGCTGAATTTTCATGTTTTATTTTCTTTTAATTATATTGGGTTGAATCTTGGGTTATCCATATTTGTCAAAATTACGACTGTTTTTGTTTGTTTCCTATGTGCTTGTATTTTTCTGACTTCCGTTAGCTAACTTATTTTGTTAACTCCTTTTTGTCTTTCTCACTCCCGCTCTTTCTCTCTGGGAAACAATTTGGGGCTTTAGATGAATTCTATACCCTTTGTAAAACGGAGCTTACACAAATCGGATACCTTCACTTTGATTCTTTTCTTTCATGAAGATTCTGAGTCATGAACATAATTTTAGCGCTTAGCTGGTTGTTTAAATATCTTCTCTGAATTATCTTTGTAGCTGATGAGTTACATCATGGTACCTGCTAAGTTGTAGAGTTGTTTAAGGCCTTTTTGGCATTGAAACTGCCAGTCAAAAATAATCCTTTGCTTTTAAATGATTGAACAGTTTCCCCGTTTTACAACGATAGTCTTTTCATGCAGGCATTACAACAGCAACTACTACTGAGAAAACCAGAAGGAAATGAAGCTCTTCTAGCTTATCAAGCTGGTGTTTTTCAAGGGTTTATGGGAGGAAACAATTTTGCCTCATCCCCAGGTTCAATGCAAATTCCTCAACAGTCAAGAAAATTTTTTGATTTATCTCAACAACATGGTGCCTCCCAGGAAGGGCAGAGTAGAAGCCAGGGTATGGAACAACAAATGCTCAGTCCAGTTCAGCAGGCTTATCTCCAATTTGCTTTCCAGGCTGCCCAACAGAAGTCTGCTTTGGCCATGCAATCGCAGCAGCAAGCTAAGATGGGATTAGTAGGCCCATCAGCTGGCAAGGATCAGGATATGCGAATGGGAAATCTGAAGATGCAGGAACTTGTGTCCATGCAGGCCAATTCTCATTGTCAGACATCATCATCCAAAACTTCCTCTGAACATATTTCTCGTGCAGAAAAGCATATGGAGCATGTACAGCCACTAACCTCTGAACACAGGCATGAGCAAATTCCGGCAGCCCAGCAAACAGGTGTTGGACAGTTAATGCCTGCAAATATTGCAAGACCTATGCAGCCACCACAGGGTCAGCAAAGCGTGCAAAACATAACCAATAACCAGCTTGCAGCAGCCACACAGTTGCACGCCATGCAAGCATGGGCACTCGAGCGCAATATTGATCTTTCGCAACCTGCAAATGCCAATGTGATGGCGCAGCTCATTCCACTCATGCAGTCTAGGATAGCTGCCCAACTGAAGCCAAATGAAATTAATACAGGAGCACAATCATCACCTGTCCCTGCTTCAAATCAGCAAGTTGCTTCTACACCTGTTGCAAATGAGAATTCTCCACATGCTACTTTATCTAGTGATGTATCTGGACAATCTAGTTCTGTGAAAGGTAGGCAGATTGTACCACCTGGGCCTTTCAGCTCAGCATCAAATGCAGGGATAGTGAACAACTCCAACATCCTTGCAATGCAGCAGCATGGTTTTCACAATAGAGAGTCTCAAGCACCTACTAGGCAGGCAGTTATGCATGGGAATGGAATGCCTCCTATGCACCCTCCTCAGTCATCTTCAAATGTGACCCTAGGTGTAGATCAGACTTTGTCTGCAAATAATGCAAGTAGCAGCAATGATACTTTGTCAATCCAACATGTTAAACCGGCAAGTTGGTCTTCTGCACAGTGTGCTGTTCCTAATGATGGAGGTTCGGGCAGTCAATTCCCGTCAATGGGTGCACCAGTTGCACAGATGTTAAAACAACATGTTGGTTTTACCAAACAACAGTTGCATGTACTTAAAGCGCAAATACTGGCATTTAGGCGACTAAAGGTCTGTTGATTTTTTGCTCTCTTGTACTTAACTTTTTGCAATATTTTTTCCTAGTGTTTTTCCAGTCACTAAAGAAGGGGCTGATGAAATGTAGTTGATGTTTGACAGAAAGGAGAATGTACTCTTCCTCAAGAACTTCTTCAGTCTATTGCTCCTCCACCTCTTGAATTGCAACTACAGCAACATTTTGTTTCTGCAGGAGGAAGTAATCAAGACAGATCCAGCAGGAAGGTTGCAGAAAACCAAACGAGGCATTTGGAGTCCAGTGAGGAGGCACAGGCCATGCCTTCTATAAATGAACAGGATTCTTCGAAAGAAGAAGGTTTTGTAGGAGATGAGAAACCAAATATCTCAAAAATTCAAATGTTAGGTGCCCCCGTCACAACAAAGGAAGCTACATCTCAGGTTGCTACTGGTAAAGAAGAGCAACAAGGCATTACATTTTCTGTTAATTCAGACCAGGATGTTGAGCGTGGTCTTCAAAAAATTCCTGTAAGAAATGATCTTGCAACTGATAGGGGGAAAGCTGTTGCATCACAGTTTCCTATTTCTGATTCATCGCAAGCTAAGAAACCTGCACAAGCTGGCATTACACCTCAGCAGAAAGATGCCTCTGGCAGGAAATATCATGGTCCTCTGTTTGATTTTCCTTTTTTTACCAGGAAACATGACTCTGTTGGATCAGCGGGCATAGTTAACACCAACAATAATCTAACATTGGCATATGATGTCAAAGATCTTCTGTATGAGGAAGGCCTGGAAGTGCTTAGTAAGAAGCGTTCCGAAAATCTGCAGAAAATAAATGATTTGTTGGCTGTAAATTTGGAGAGGAAAAGGATTCGTCCAGATCTAGTGTTGAGGTTACAAATTGAAGAAAAGAAGCTCAGACTTTTAGATTTACAAGCTCGCTTGAGAGATGAAGTAGATCAACAGCAAAAAGAAATAATGGCTATGCCTGACAGACCTTATCGGAAGTTTGTTAGGCTGTGTGAGCGTCAACGTATGGAGCAGGCTAGACAGGTGCAGGCATCTCAAAAAGCTTTGAGAGATAAGCAACTGAAATCGATCTTCCAGTGGCGTAAGAAACTTCTGGAAGCTCACTGGGCTATCCGTGATGCACGTACTGCACGCAACAGAGGAGTTGCCAAATACCATGAGAGAATGTTGAGGGAATTCTCAAAAAGGAAAGATGATGATCGAAATAAACGGATGGAAGCTTTGAAGAACAATGATGTTGAAAGGTACCGAGAAATGTTACTGGAGCAGCAGACTAGCATCGTAGGTGATGCTGCTGAGAGGTATGCTGTCCTGTCATCGTTCTTGTCTCAAACGGAAGAATATCTTCATAAGCTGGGAAGTAAGATAACAGCTGCAAAGAGTCAGCAAGAAGTGGAGGAGGCAGCAAATGCTGCTGCAGCAGCTGCACGACTTCAGGCATGCTTTGAAATTTCCATCTCTGTCTTGCTTGCTATCAGACACATACACATTTTCACATGTAGTGTGAACCGCTTGCCCATTTTTTTATATATTTAGTTACTTCTTTCTTAGTGAAAGAACTAAGAGATCCCGCTGTTAATTTAATAGTTTTACCTGGTCTCTCTCGAGGCCTTGTGTGTTTGGTGTGTATTGAAGTTTCTAATCATTTTTATTTTTTATTGGCCAAAGGGCCTATCAGAAGAAGAAGTGAGGGTTGCAGCGGCTTGTGCTGGGGAGGAAGTAATGATAAGAAACCGGTTTATGGAAATGAATGCACCCAAGGATAGTTCCTCCGTCAACAAGTAAGTTATCTGTTTGGTAACATGTTTCATTTTTCAATTCTTTTCCATGCAGTTGGAAGTGGATGCAACAATTATGTTTGACTAGGAAGGATGTTGATCTGCAAATCTCAGCAGTATATTATGTGATGCATGAATATGTATTATGGACAAAGAATATTCAATTGTCTGTTGAGAATCCACATGCTTTTACCAGTGAAAGGTGATACTTGAGTGTCCTAGCATTCACATTTCCTTTTTATTTTTATTCCATGTGTCTCCACAGATATTACAGCCTTGCTCATGCTGTGAATGAGAGGGTCATAAGGCAGCCATCAATGTTACGGGCAGGAACTTTGCGAGACTATCAGCTTGTAGGTTGCTAATGTTTAGGATATTTGAATTGTTTATTTGTTTTGTTTTTCAGTACTATTTCATTGCACCTTGGTTTTGAGCTACTTCTGTGTCTTTGTTCGTCTCCTTCAGGTTGGATTGCAGTGGATGCTTTCTTTATATAATAACAAGTTGAATGGAATCCTGGCTGATGAAATGGGTCTTGGGAAGACTGTACAGGTGATTGCCTGTTGGCTTGAGTTTTAAGAACCGCTCTTTTTACCACGTAAATGAACAAAACTAAGGAATTGTTCCCATAAAACAGTTATAATAATGTTGTTGGTTATCATTGGATAAATGAATCCTGAATTGCTTTGTCCAGCTGGAAGTGTATATGAGTAGCGAGAAAGATTCAGATCTTTGTACCAATTGTCTTGATTTGTTTGCTTTATTTGTCGAGCAGGTGATGGCGTTGATTGCTTATCTGATGGAATTTAAAGGAAATTATGGACCACATCTTATAATTGTTCCTAATGCTGTTTTAGTGAACTGGAAGGTTAGTCAATTATGGCTGCAAATTGTCCACATTTTGGTGTTGCTGTATCTAATGAGTTAATGCTGCAGAGTGAGTTCCTCAACTGGCTGCCATCTGTGTCTTGCATTTTCTATGTGGGTGGAAAGGATCAGCGATCAAAATTATTTTCTCAAGTAAGATGAAATCTTTAGTTATTTGATCGCTGAGTTTCTTAAGACTTGCTGACCTTTATGAATTTTCTGTAGGAGGTTTTAGCAATGAAATTCAATGTACTAGTGACAACTTATGAGTTTATCATGTATGATCGCGCAAAACTTTCAAGAGTGGATTGGAAGTACATCATAATTGATGAAGCACAGAGAATGAAGGACAGGGAATCAGTTTTAGCTCGTGATCTTGACAGGTATCGTTGCCAGAGGCGCTTGCTTCTTACAGGAACACCATTGCAGGTATGTTTTAATACATGCTTGCAAGTGTTAGACTAAATTGAGTATGAATTTTAGAAAGTTCTTTGCTGAATTCTATAACTTATGCGTTCTATGCATATTGCCTCTGTATACCATCTTGATTGCGTCGGGAAAAGGCTACCAGTGGGTTGGTTTTATTCAATTGGAGTTTAAGGTGATCAAATAAGTGTAATAAATTTTACTTGGATTGATGGCATATCCATCGATGGTACCATTAGGAATGTGGCTTTTGTTGCTTTCATTCACTTTTAGATTATGAAAATTGGGCAGTAACCTTAGACATGAGAAGGTTGTGCTTTTTGCATGCCTGTTGATGATTTAACTTCTAGATTCTTTCTCATATTTGTATCCATGGCCCAAATTCAATTGACTTGAGAAGCAAAGTTAATTTCGGGATTTTTGATGTGTATTAGGCATGCCTGTTTATTAGTTATTTCAGAACCTAAACAAGATTACCATGTTGTTGCTCTGCACATGGCTTGATTGTGGTGGTTAATGGGTAAATTCCATATATAAGTATGTGTTGCAGCTGCTGATGTGTACGGTGTATGTATTGGAGTTACTGCATTTTATAGATCAGAAGTATATGTTCTAAATCAGTTTCTGTTAAATAACTCTGCATTGGTGAAAAGTGAGGCATAATTTAACCCCGTGAACTGGATTTTAGATCGGTGATTAGGAACTATGTCTAGCGTGCTATGAGTAACATGGATGATTTCCTTCTTTTTGGCTTCCTGCAGAACGATTTGAAGGAACTTTGGTCACTTTTGAATCTACTTCTTCCTGAAGTTTTTGACAATAGGAAAGCATTCCATGATTGGTTCTCAAAACCCTTTCAAAAGGAAGGTCCTACACATGATGGAGATGATGACTGGCTTGAGACGGAAAAGAAGGTCATCATCATTCACCGACTCCATCAGATTTTGGAACCCTTTATGCTCAGACGTCGTGTAGAAGATGTAGAAGGTTCACTTCCTCCCAAGGTATGTTAATGTGGACTGCAGTAGCTCTATGTCTGCCACGATTTGGAGTATATTTAATTACACTGTCAATGCTGGATTGCAGGTTTCAATAGTTTTGAGATGTAGAATGTCTGCCATTCAGAGTGCCGTTTATGATTGGATCAAATCTACTGGCACACTTCGAGTTGATCCAGAAGATGAGAAGCGAAGGGTTCAAAAAAATCCTATGTACCAGCCTAAGGTGTATAGAACTTTAAATAACAGATGTATGGAGCTTCGGAAAGCTTGCAATCATCCTTTGCTTAACTACCCCTATTTTAGTGACTTCTCCAAGGATTTCCTTGTTAGATCTTGTGGGAAATTATGGATTATGGATAGGATCCTCATAAAACTTCAAAGAACCGGGCATCGGGTACTTCTCTTCAGTACCATGACAAAACTCCTTGATATTTTGGAGGAATACTTGCAATGGCGGCACCTTTTATACAGAAGGATAGATGGAACAACTAGCCTGGAAGATCGAGAATCGGCTATAGTTGACTTTAATAGTCCTGGTTCAGACTGTTTCATCTTTTTGCTCAGCATTCGTGCTGCTGGAAGGGGTCTTAATCTTCAATCTGCTGACACAGTCATCATATACGATCCTGATCCAAATCCGAAGAATGAGGAACAGGCAGTTGCCAGAGCCCACCGAATTGGACAGACAAGAGAGGTTAAAGTCATTTACATGGAAGCAGTTGTTGACAAGATTTCTAGCCATCAGAAAGAGGATGAAATAAGAAGTGGAGGTACAGTTGATTTAGAAGATGATCTTGCAGGTAAGGACCGTTATATGGGATCTATTGAGAGTCTCATAAGAAATAACATTCAGCAGTACAAGATTGACATGGCTGATGAGGTCATAAATGCTGGGCGTTTCGACCAAAGAACAACACATGAAGAGAGACGTATGACTTTAGAGACGTTATTACATGATGAAGAGAGATATCAAGAAACAGTCCATGATGTTCCATCACTCCAGGAGGTTAATCGCATGATCGCCCGTAGCAAAGATGAAGTTGAATTGTTTGATCAAATGGATGAAGAGCTGGAATGGACAGATGA
The DNA here is from genome assembly GCA_027563915.1 of Erythroxylum rotundifolium. Taxonomy (NCBI): domain Eukaryota; kingdom Viridiplantae; phylum Streptophyta; class Magnoliopsida; order Malpighiales; family Erythroxylaceae; genus Erythroxylum; species Erythroxylum rotundifolium. The sequence continues at coordinate 2,574,890 of JAOSBO010000004.1, forward strand.
GATGACAAGGTACGACCAGGTACCTAAGTGGCTCCGAGCTGGTACGAAGGAAGTGAATACTTTAATCGCTAATTTATCAAAGAAACCATCGAAGAATATCCTATTTTCTAGTGGCATGGGCATTGAATCAAGTGAAACTGAAAGAAAAAGAGGCAGACCAAAGGGCAAGAAATCTCCTAATTACAAGGAAATTGATGAAGAAAATGGAGAATACTCTGACTTGAGTTCTGATGAGAGAAATGGATATTCTGCACCTGAAGAAGAGGGAGAAATTAGAGAATTCGAAGATGATGAATCGAGTGGTGCAGTTGGAGCTCCACCTATCAACAAAGACCAATCAGATGATGATACTCCTGTTTGCAATGATGATTATGGGTGCCCTCGGGCAGTGGAAATCAACAAAAATAGTTATATGCTGGAAGAAGCCGGTTCCTCAGGGTCATCTTCTGACAGCCGAAGAATGACACAAACAGTGTCTCCTGTTTCTTCTCAGAAATTTGGGTCTCTTTCTGCGCTAGATGGCAAACCACATTCTCATTCTAAAAAGCCGGTATGGTTCTTCTCATTGTGCATTTGTGCAGTTAGATTGGTTGACTTCTGCTAGCTATTCATTCCTTTCTTCCTAATCATTTTTCAGCCAGATGAACTAGAGGAAGGAGAAATTGCTGTATCTGGAGATTCTCAAATGGACCATCAGCAGTCAGGAAGTTGGATTCATGAACGCGATGAGGGTGAAGATGAACAAGTTCTACAACCTAAGATAAAAAGAAAACGCAGTATTCGTATTCGACCACGTCATGCTGTGGAAAGGCAAGAGGACAAAACTAGACATGATGCTAAACGTGGAGATTCGATGTTAGCATATCCAGGTGATCATAAATATCAAACACAGTTGAGGGTCGATACTGAAACAAAAGCATTTGCAGAGCCCAAGGTTTCCAAGCCTGATCAGAGTGATTCTGCAAAGCGTAGGCGGAACTTGGCTCCAAAGAAAATAGCTAACACATCAAAATTGCATGCTTCTCCTAAATATAGCCGATTGAATTTGCAGTCTACATCAGCAGAAGATGCTGCTGAGCACTCCAGAGAGAGTTGGGACACGAAAGTGACAAATACAAGTGGGAATTTGACAGTGGGAACTAAGATGTCTGATGGTATCCAGCGAAGGGTATGTACCATCTTGATCTGTTTTTAATCAGCGTTATGTCCTGTCATTTGTCTTATTTAATGTGCTTTTTGCCAAGTCATCAAGTTTTAAGTATCGAAATGATTAATAGGGTACGAAAGATTTGATTATTTGAACACCCCTCACATTTCAGTTAATATATTACAACGTCCTTGCATGAATTTGAGCTTTGATGAGTGTTATTTCTGACCAATGGAATATCTTTACTACTAGAATGAACTAGATTGCAATAAATGTGGCTTTTTAAAGATGTTTTCACCAATTTCAGGGGTTAGGAATCTTAATTTACATATACCTATTGAAGTAATTAGGACTTCTACTTTATCTTTGTCCTGTTTGAACATATACTAATTTAGCTTCCATTTGTTGAAGTTCCTAAATTTCAACCGGTTTTTTCTGATCTTTTTCAGTCTCAGCATTATCTTATTGCGTTGTCTGCTTACCTAGAAAAGATTTCTTGTTTCTGCAGTTTAAAAATGTGATTAGCAAGCTTCAGAGGGTTCTAGATAAGGAAGGTCAACAAATAACTCCCCTACTAACAGATTTGTGGAAGAGAATAGAGAATTCAGGGTACACAAGTGGTGCTGGAAACAATCTTTTGGACTTGAGGAAGATTGAACAACGGGTTGACAGATTGGAGTACAGTGGAGTGATGGAGCTTGTGTTTGACATGCAATTCATGTTAAAGGGTGCCATGCAGTTCTATGGGTTCTCACATGAGGTATGACTGCTCATTTAAATTTGTTCTTGTAAATAATTGTGCTGTTCTGTATAGTGTACCCTATTTGAACACGGGTCTTGTGTGCCCATTCAAGCCTATTACATCGTTACCATTATGCAGTGTATTTACTTGGTGCAGGTTAGATCTGAAGCAAGGAAAGTGCATGATCTCGTCTTTGATATCTTGAAGGTAGCATTTCCAGATACAGATTTCCGTGAAGTCAGAAATGCACTCTCGTTTTCTGCCGTACCATCTGCCCCTCCTTCTACTCCAACCTCAAGGCAGGTTCCTTTAGGCCAAAAGAGACACAAGCCAATAAATGAAGTAGAACATGAGACTTGCACCAACCGTAAACCAATGCAGCGCGGTTCAATTCCTCCAGGTGAAGATTCAAGGGCCCGAGGTCACTTATCCCAGAAAGAAGCTAGGCTTGTGAGTGGAAGTGGGAGCACCAGGGAACCTCATCATCAGGATGATTCTCCAGTCCATCCCGGGGAGTTGGTCATCTGCAAGAAGAAGAGGAAAGACAGGGACAAGTCACTTGCAAAATCTAGGAATGGATCAAGTGGTCCAGTTTCACCCCCTAGTATAGGTCGTAACATCATGAGTCCATCTTCAGGTTCAACCCCAAAGGATGGAAGGCCGACTCAGCTGTGGGGCAAACAATCTCAACCCACAAATTGCAGTGGCGGTGCAGTTGGATGGGCGAATCCTGTAAAGAGGTTGAGAACAGATGCTGGTAAGAGGAGGCCTAGCCATTTGTGACTTCAGTAATGAAGGATATTATATATTTGAATGGTATGAAGCAAGTTGTTCATAGTATTGTAGGTTGTTTATCAATTGTATATTGCACCTTGCAGTGAGTACTGGCAATCCATCAGCTATAGGTTACATCTGATCATTATTAGGTTAAAATCTCAAAGCTCTCATGCTTTGATGTATTTCTTATGATCCAAGGATTCAAATTTTTATTGAATTGCTTTCAGTGAACAACAAAAGATTGGAGCATGAAAAATCCGATACTTTTGTACACATTTTGTACATGTATTTCATGTCAACAGTTGAAAGACAAATGAGTTGAGGCTGTTGAGGTTCTGCCCTGCTTGTCACTTCCTCGTCCTCAGACTCTATGCTTCCTCTTCACTCACCTCTTCATCATTCGATTCTTCTTTTGGGACAGCTACAACGACCTTTCGTTTTGCATATTTTGCACAGTGCTCTACGAGTAGACAATAAAAACAGTGTCATGGACATGTGGGCACAAGTAGATGTTAACTATCGAAACTTAGAATTCACAAGTACAGGCAGGGCTAAGTACATCTTTCGTCGTTTCGGCCTGGCCTAACTGGTCTGTGGGGTTTTCCTAAAACTTCCAAGTCTCGTGTTCATGTTGAGGTTCAGTTTGCACCACATTAACGAATTCTAATGATTATTTAAACACGTAATTTATGAGTTATTAAGTGTTTATACATTTGGTTTATATCTTCAATAGACATACATGAACTCATTCAAGTCAACATGAACCAATTCAGGCATATGGGAACGGAAATAACACCTGAGCATCGAAGGTTCACAAGTTCTGGGAGCTGCAAAAAAGGTGTTTGATAGAATGATGATTGAGTTCCTATTCTCTTCACTACCAAATGCATGCAAGGTAAGTGGCCAAAAGTGTGATGTGGAACGATTTCTGAACATCTGATTGATCAGGATTCTACTAATTTTCCCAGTACCATGGCCGCCTAATATGTAGGATATAGAGTAAAATCGAGGATGTAGAAGTACTCGCAATACCAAAACGAAGGTATAGCATTCATTGGCAAATAATATCAAAATGGATAGCAAGAAAATTGGAACATAACTAAAAGGTCATTACCTCGAACTTCTTTTTCATAAGCATATAGATCCTTCATCATCAGATCTCCAGCGTCTTCATTAAGTGGCTCTCCAGGGTTTGGATTTTTGAGAAGCTGTGGTAGTATATCTCTGAAAACTAGCAACAAATCTGGAGAACAATGTGGATAGAACTTGAGGAACATTGTTATCTTTAACTTGTATTCGTCTATCTGGGAAAGCCTAAGGAAAGTTCTTACCATACGTAGGTTCCCATTTCTCATTGAGGACATCTACACAAACTCCACCAGAACTGAAAGTAAAAGACCGTGAAGATTGAACTCCCCAAGTCATCTTTCTTTTAACAAGATATTCTATGAAATATAGCTCTTCGTTTGAAATCAACTACTCACTCATCATCGATGTTTGGGTGGTAGATCGGAGTAACAAAGTTAACTGTGGGATGTTTGTATGGATAATCACTGGGCAACTCGACCTTTACCTCCCACACCCATCCTTGATAAAGACCTGCCACAGTTCATCCCAAAACCAGAAAAAGATTCTTACTTTTGTTCGTCCAATGTATTGCAAAAAGTTCTTAGCGAGTTTCGACATCACTATACTGAAACGTGTCTAAATCATCTTAGAATCTGAAGAATGCATGAATCGAAAATGGCAAGTAAAGCCATATGAAGAAAGAAAAGCAAAGAATAGCAAGACCCACAAAAGGAATTGATTGCTCAGTATTTGTATGAAGATGAAACAAGACATGTAGAAGAAAGAAAAAAGATTTGAGAGTAATGAGGAATTACTGTTTTCAGGTCCCTCGAAATTAACAAAAAGCTCGCGCATGTTATCATCAATCCGGTCCACGTCTGCGTTGATTTCTTTCGCCATCAACCTACTCCAAAACCCCATGATATAAAACCCAGAAAACAACACAAAAGCAAACAGTTTCAATCAGACCAAAAAGAGAGAACGAAAGAAAACTAAAACTCTTCTAAGAAACTCAATCAAGAATAGGGTTATAGTCAGAGGAGTAACAATTGTTGCACGTCCTTCATGCTGCGTGTCCCTGTTGATATGGCTCCTTCCCTTATCATCTCTTTCCTTTTCACTTGTCCAAAGACGAAGGAGAGACTAACAAGAGCAGCAAGAAAGAAGCAATGAACAGTATAACCAACAAACATGTAGCTGGTGGTGAGTTTTTATACTTTCCTGGACTTGTGATAATTATTTAATATTATAAAATGAACATTTTTTTTAATACAAAACAAGAAAAACTAAAGGAAGAAGAGCAAGAAGGTGAAGGGAACAAAACCTAGGCAAGGTTAGACGACGAGAGAGAGTGACAGTTATTTCTGTTATTCCAGCCACCAACGGTTGCAACGGTCACGTGTCATTGCGTTACCGACCTATCAATGGAGAACGACGACGTTTTCGCAACAATCAGGATCAGGTCGGACCTTTGACATGGGGTTGTGCTAATGAATTTGTGTGGATACTTGCAATAATTAGAAGAAATTAAAGAGAGTTTTGAATTAATTATAACCTAAATTATTTTGTTAAAATTAACATATTAAATTAATTTTAAATAATCTATACTTAAATTTTATTAAATTCAAATTTATAGTCTAATTTAATTTTTTAAAATTCAAATGTAAATTCAGCTGGATCGATTATCAACATTATACAAAATCTATTATAATTAATTTAAACTAATTGAATTGAAAATTAAGATTAGTATAATACAAGATTACACCAACAAAAAAAGTTTCTTTATTATTATTAGTATTTATTTGTTTTTTAAAATTATCAGCCATAATATTATATATATTTTATTTCTTTTTAATTTATTATCATTTTTAATTGGTATTTTAATTACTATTATTTATTTGGTATTTTATTTATATTATAATTTTATTTATATTATATTATATTATATTTTTAATTATTTTTACACTATAAGAAAATAACAAATTACCGACGGAAAATTAATGACGGAATGCATTCCGTCGCTAATTAACCATGGAAATTGACTTTCCGTCGGTAAATTTTACGGATTTACCAATGGCCAAAACATTTGTCGATAAATGTGGAGAGAAAATATTCCCGCGTATTTTTTTTTGTATTATAGCGACGGAAAACGAGAGTTTGTCGCAAAATTAGGCAGCATTAGCAGGCGGAAAAAATAAGCAACTTGTATACCGACAGGACAATATGTCCGTCAGTAATTATGACGGTAATTTATGGATGGAAATATTATCCCGTCGTAAAATTAGCCGGCATCAGCTGGCGGGAAAAAAAAGCAACTTGAATACCGAAGAGATAATATTTCCATCGGTAAATTACCAACGGAAAAATGTTTCCGCCGGTAACTGTCAAATTGCCATAAAATAAAACGACGTCGTTTGGTTTTAATCCAAATGACGTCGTTTTATTTTATGACAATTTAATCCAAACGATGTCATTTTATCACCAGTGTTTATGAGACCCAAAGCTCCCCTTCTTCTCCCTCCCCTTTGCTATTTTTCTTTCCTCCCACCATTAACACCTTCAGTTCTCTGTTTTTGCTTCGTTTTTGGTCCATCGTGCATCATTTTCAGGTAACAACTTTAGTGGGTTTATTTGTCTCCAAAAAACGAAGGTGTTAGATGCTTATATATATGACCGTCGGTGGGTTGGTGGGCGGGTTTTGTTTGGATTGTTGGTTTATGCGTTTTTTATTTGAATTGTTGGTTTATTTGTTGTTTAAATGTGTTGTAGTTGCCTATGAATTGTTTGATGAAATGTCTATTAGAACAAACATTTCCTTTTATATTATTTTGCAACATTCCACTACCATAAGATACATACCCAAACTTTCAGGAACATAACCTATGATAATGGTATGTTAGAGCAAAATAATTCCAACTTATATATGGCATCAACTAATATCATTTAAAAATCAACAAATTTTAAAAACCATTCATTGTGTTAATCTACAAAATTTACACTATTTCCTTTAGACAAATATTTACATAACCTCATACAGGTTTTAACTAAAACAACAAAATACAAGACACAAGACTCTTGGAATCAACTGATAGACCTCTGAGCCATAACAAAATCCAAAAGGGTTTTTTAGTCATGTCTAAAGAACTAGGTCTCCTGTCTCATACTTGAAAAACTACATTGCAATTTTTATGAGTTTTGCGAGCTTAATGAGTGAACCATCATCGATGATTTCACCAGATCACATACACATAATACATATTTTATAGACACTCATTTAGATCATAAACACATTCCAGATGTTCACACAACATGGGATACCATAAGATCACATAATTTACATTGCTAAGTATAGCAAAAACAAATCACATCAATCTATCACTCATTCAGCTTTGCAATCATTTAATAAATTTCAGTCTTATAATGTTATATGCATGAGACTCAAGTTCTTTTTTATTGTTGTGACTGAGTGCTTATCACATACTTATACAAATATTGGCCAACATGCTTAGTCAGAATAGAATCACGGAGCATAGCTCTACGTGCAAAACATATATCACGGAGCAAAGCTCTACGTGGAAGCGCTTCATACTGGCAACTCAAGACACAATGCCTTTAACTGAGCATGCATTTAATGAAATGCAACAAATTCTGAATATCTCATATATCGTAATCTTATACAAATGATCAGACAAAATTTCACGGTCATCGGACCTAAGTCCGGCATTCAACTTTCGTTGATAATCAAATTTCGAATTCATATCAAATCAAAACACTCCCAATATATGCCCAACTATTAAACTCTTCGGATCTCAAGTCCGAAATCTAGAGACAACTTACAAACAGTTCAATAATATTGGAAGTTTAACAAATCAAATTAAATTCAAATCAAATCAACCCTAGGAAATCATCTAG
>JAOSBO010000004.1:2582635-2597158 GCA_027563915.1 Erythroxylum rotundifolium
GCATGCATTTAATGAAATGCAACAAATTCTGAATATCTCATATATCACAATCTTATACAAATGCTCAAACAAAATTTCACAGTCATCGGACCTAAGTCCGGCATTCAACTTTCATTGAGAATCAAATTTCGAATTTATATCAAATCAAAACACTCCCAATACATGCCCAAATGTTAAACTCCTCGGACCTCAGGTCCGAAATCTAGAGACAACTCACAAACAATTCAATAATATTGGAAGGTTAACAAATCAAATTAAATTCAAATCAAATCAATCCTAGGAAATCATCTAGGTTGACTCACTATACGCTTCAAGAAGCTATTGCCTGGATAGTCCGACAATGTCCAACTAGCATCTAATGTGCTCCTTTATAACATACACAACACATTCACAAATATCACATTGTTGCACAAATGTATAAGTGTTCTTTTTATGCACATCAATGTATAGAACGTATGCACAATGCATATTCAATGACAATTCCCGGGTATCATATTGATTCTAATCATCAAAACATTTAGATATCAAGGCCTCATTAATATCATTTGTATTTATAATTTGGACCATTATAAAACAATGTGAAATCAATATCATAACCTAATTGACCACTTTAGATTTTCTACCCATATGATTTCAGGTCAACTTTGCATAATTAATCTGATAGGGTAAATGACCAAATTAGGAAAATTTTACTTTTGGAAAATTGTTCACCCATGTCTTAAGTTTCTAATGACTCTAAGATTATCCAATTTTATTCAATATTATATAAGTTATGCTCATAATACCACAGACTGTGTATATTTGAACTTTTGGCTAGTACATGATCATAACCTCGAATTATACACGAGATAACTTTGCATGATCATTATGACAAGCAAAATGGTGTATTTGAGTAACACTTTATTCTAGAAAATTTTTCCACTATGTTTCTAGTTTCTAATAACACCAGAATCATACAATTTGATTCCGTATACCAAAAGTTATATCCAAAAGAGTTCAAACTGTTTTTTAAACTATAACAAAACTCCTAACTCTACTTCCAGCCAGATTTTGAAATGCTTAAAGATAGAATTAATATTTAGTCTCTTCAGCAAAGTTGTAGAAACATGTCTCTAGTTTAATTTGAATCAAGAATCAACTCATTCAGAAATCTACAGCAAAATTTATAATCAGAATACCAAAGTCTATTCAATGAAAATTCTCTAGTTCATAACATTCCAACATAGATCCTCATCAACAACTTATACAATCTTTCATAATTCAATCATCATAATCACATGCCTTAAAGATCAGCTTTCTGTTTACTTGTTAAGCTCAACATCTCCTTCAAAACCTCAAGCTAAATCTAGCCCTCCAAGATTGCAAGATTGTCACAAAGTAAAGGTAAAAAGAGGAACAACAAATATCTGGTGCTTTGACTATCTTGTAAAGGTTAAACATATGACGTTGATATGGTCATTTAGCAAGGTTGAACCCAAACTACAAAGTTGTATGTTAGCAGCAACTTTCGATGGAGAAAGGAGAAGAAGATTGTGGATTTTTCCAGCAGCATCGTAGCTTAATTCAACTAGGTGCAAGGTGTCTCCAAACTACCTTAACATGTGTCATTTGTTATGTAAGCCATTTATCACCTCTTTAGGCTGCCACATGTCTCCTGATTACTAGTTCATTTGGCATTCACTCTTGCTGCCATTTGTCAACTAATTAAGCATCCTACATGTCACAAAATAATTGGTCCATATTTCTACTTTTTTTTAATCCAAATATTTTTTTAGAAATTTCTAAAATTCACCAAAAATTCCAAAATACACCCAAAATGACCAAAACACAATTTAATCACATTTAATAACTCAGTTGTACCCGAAAAATGTCAATAAATGCATGTACAATCATATGAATGTGCAAGAATGTGCATGTCACAAATAACTGATGCATGAGGTGTATTTTCCTAATTTCACAGAAATTTCTCATAATTTCTTATTCTAGCCTTAACATGGATAACGGGATGTTACATGTTTAGCCATATATTCAAATATTACTCTAAGGCATTTATTCATTATAGTCAAATTTTTATTCTCATAATAAAGTGAATGAATTACTTATATGTTGTGAGCAATGGTATAAAGTGAAAGTATTACATATTTGTTACGAATGATGTTATTTTTTATTCATAGGAGTTGTATTGAATTTTTGGAGTTGTTGTATTATATATATTAAGATATGATATTTGAAACCTACAAATAGCGCTTTCTTAATGATACACAAAACAAACAATAGAAGTTGGTATATGATTATCATGTCTTTTAAAATTAGCTTAGATAACATACTTGCCAAAATTGACATCAGACAATATTAACTCCTACTTTAATTAAATTCAGGTAATATTCAAATGTGTAGTTTTTGAAAGAAATGTTTTCCTTACTGTAGCATTGAAAAATTTTATTATTATCGAATTAAAATTATTGTTAGATTTAAATTGAAAATATTTTAATTACCGTTTTATTATGACACTGGAGATGTGAATTTCATGCCTAATTTAGCATCTTAAAATATCGTCTCTAGTACGAAACCATCACAAAGGACTTTCATTTGTGGAAAAGATGAAGACATAACACGCCCACAAGTCTAGTGGATCTACAACATATTTATTATATCTGCCAAGTGTTAACTACTTATAATATAAGACATTAAACAATTGAGATAATTATAAGTGGTTTAGATAGTTTAAATGGAACTGTCCAATAATTAAACGACATAATACTTAGCCCTTAGGTATGACTAACTCATGTATGAGTATGATTCAAATCGTAAGGTGATGTATAAAGCTTTTCCATTAAATGTCAGTAATTTTGATTAGCTTTTATTATAATGTTAAAATGTATTTTCCTTATATTAAGGTCACAGGAGATGATCAAGGTCATAGTGCCGCACGAAAAAGCAATTGAAAGTTAGGCCAACCATCTTGCGCAAGTTGTTTAATGTTTCCGCATTGTAGACCCTTGGAGGAAGGAGACTCCAATCCTACAAAATACACTCATTTTTTAGCCTTTTATTGTATCTAGTTGTAGCAAATTCTGACTAGCCCACGAATCCTTTTGCTAATCTATATTAACCCACCACCTGCTCTTTTCTTTAACATTACCTAATCTGTTGTCTAGACTCTTGGTTGCTCGTAGCTACCTGTTGTTTTCTCCATTTCATATCTTCTTATTGTTACTTTAGAAACAACTCTTGTTAGTTCGTACGTATGTAATCGTGAGAGATATTGATGCGATGGTTAAATGCAAGTAAAACAAAGCTAATGGTACCTAAACTCGGATATAAAAATTTCCAATCAAATATAACATTATCAAATAAAAGTTATTGGCGGTATATATATATATATATATATATTTTAATTCTCGTTGATTTAACAATGGAAATTTGCGGTTTCGTTGGTAAAATCAGTACCATTTACCCACGAAAGATGCAAAATTGTTGGTAATTTTACCAACGAAAATTTTGTTTTATGTCAAAAATTATTAGCTACGGCCGTTTCTACCACGCCTTTGTCTATCAGTAAAGTTCGTCGCTAAACTAACTTACTGATGGAATATTATAGTTTTCTGTAGATAATTTCTGTCGCAAAACGACATTTTTCTTGTAGTGTTATTTTATTTTTGGGTCATTTAAAAACAACCTCTACTAATTAAAAAGTAAGACTGCGTATTATTAAACTTCCCTAAATCCCACACCTTAACGAAATTCCTATTGGATGTTGTTGTTACTATTGATCAAATAGTTAAAAGACTCTTTAAGTATCTCTTTAAATATTAAAGTCTTGAATTCAAATCTCTCAAGCTATTAAAGATTTTGAAGTGTAAGAAATAATACTCCAAGATTTAGACTATTATCTTAATAAACACACTATGTGTTAGACCCTTAAGTCCAGACTACGGGATCGTGCGAGTGTTGGCGAGCCTTAGCCAATGCTTGGCACATGGGTCAGCACGAGGAAGGCGTGTTGATGAGGGAACAAGGTGAAGTCTTGCCAGTTGGCAAACAAAACTCGAGGAACTTGCGAAGTAGGCGAGGGATTCGAGAAGTATCGGCAAAGATCTAAAGAATAGGTGAGATTCGATACTTGGGCACGCATAGGCACACATTGATAGAAATCTTCAATGAGATGGAAGATTTGGATGCGTGAGCACGAGGAGATGTTGAACTAAGTCATGCGAGACCCGAGGGTGCGCGAAGACACTTCGATCTGCTGAGGTTTTATACTAACTCGAGTTGTGACTTGAACTTAGTCATGGAGCGACAAGACTGCACTATGAGAGAGCTTGATCGTGGAAGATAGACTTGTCTATGGGCGTGCATTGACGGACCTATGTGTGGATAGGCCTTGGTGAACACATCAGCAGTGATGTGGCAGCTGTAGATGATGTGGCACATAATGACATGGCAAATAAGATCATAGGAGATGAGCATTAGCCTTAAGAGATAAATATTATCTGGAAGGATCATCTGAAGATAGAGAAGATCTTCGTGGATAAGGATAATCATTCCTAAATAGAGTGATCTTTTATCTTGTTAATGTGATGTAACTTAATCTTGTTAAATAGAGTCCTAATTAGATAAGGATGTCATCTATTGGTTAGATTGATGTAATCTGACAAAGATAAAATAGGATAAGATTGTGATCTTAACTAGTAGAGTTCTACTAAGATTAGTCATCTGGAAGAGCCTATAAATAGCTCATTAAAGTTAAGAGTTATTCATTCGATCATTGAGAGAGAGGTCTCATTGAGAGGAATCACCCAAAGGAGAGAGCTTTGAGAATTGAGAGCTTTTGGGGGTTCTCATTGTAAGGGCTTCAAGTAGGGAATTACTTGTAAGGGCTTCGAGTAGGGAGTTCCTTAGAAGTGCTTCGAGGAAGAGGTACTTGTATCTTTTGTTAACATTTTGTGGAGAGTTAATGAAAGATTGGCTTCGGCCATATATATATATATTTTGCTGCTTTCTTTGCTCTATTTTACACTTGTGTAGTGAGAGAAATACTTTAAACACTTGTTTGAGCATGAGGTGTTCAAGAGCTAACGGAATTGTTCAACGACATTTACGTGAGAAGGCTGAATCTTTGCTTTAGCGGACAGAAGCAAGATTGCCGCACGAAGGTGGGCACGACTTGTGGTGAAAGTTCAAGTCCAAAATAGACCTCTGTGACAGCTGGTATCAGAGCTATTCTAGAGAGATGGATGGTGGAAGTAATCTGACAGAAAGGGTTACCAGAATAGAGACCATTCTTGAGTCTCTAGTCCCAACCGATAAAGGAGTAGTTCCTTTGTTGAAATGTATTGTAGCCTTGGAGAGGGCGCTTCAAGCAACTATAAGAGCGCTCGAGGAACAGATGAAGGCTTGTGAGGAGATGGGCTATGATCTGTTGGTGCTCAAGCGTGCGATGGCAAAGCACGAGACGAGTGCCCGAGTGAAAAGCACTATGGTGAAGGTGTGAGAGCCACAAGTTTTCAATGGCAAACAGAGTGCCAAGGAGCTCGAAAATTTTCTGCAAGATATGGAGCAATACTTTATAGCAGCGAAGGTGGCGGACTCGGAGAAGGTGTCAATCACAGCGATGTACATGGTGGGTGATGCAAAGCCGTGGTGAAGGATAAAACTCTCTAATGACATCAGTGCGGGTAAACCTTCCATTGATACGTGGGACAAGTTGAAGAAGGAGCTAACTGACCAGTTCCTACCCAACAACACTTCATGGTTTGCGAGGAAAGCTTTGAAGGGGTTGAAGCAAGACGGCTCGGTGAGGAAGTGTGTGAGGGAGTTCACATCGGTGATGTTGGACATGCGGAACATGTTAAAGGAGGATAAGTTGTTCAACTTCATTAGCGGCTTGCAAGGTTGGGCACAAATGGAGCTTCGGAGGTAGAACGTGAAGGACCTCCCTAGCGCAATAGCAACGATAGATGCCTTAATGGATCTCCAATTGCCACTACCAATTCTACCTAACGGAGAGGGCAAGAAAAATAGTGAAACCCGGGATGACAAGGAGAAAGGCAAAGAGAAGGTGGGAGAATCTTCTCAACATAAGAAGAAGAAATCGAAGGGGAAGGTTGCATGCTTCATCTGTGTGGGGCTGCATTTTGCTCGAGATTGTCAGGAGAAGAAGAAGGGTGAGGAGCAGATATACTCCACAGTCGCTAAGGACAAAGGAGGGAACGATGAAGACGACTCGAGGGAAGGAGTCATCAACAGCATCGCATCTTCGAATGTTATGGGCCTCGTGGAGGAGGACTCATGCAAACATAAACTCGACGGAAAGAGGAGTTGGTATATGGGTGAGGTGCCAATGGAAGAGAAGGCTTGCTCCAGTCTTCGACAGTTGGCAAAGGAGTCTTTAAGGGAACCACTCGTGGAGGAGTGCCCACAAATTATTTCGACGAGGGCATTGAATTCTTCTAGTGGGGGTGGATTGTTAGACTCCTAAGTCCAGACTACGGGATCGTGCGAGTGTTGGCGAGCCCTGGCCAATGCTTGGCACACGGGTCGACACGAGAAAGGCATGTTGACTAGGGAACAAGGTGAAGTCTTGTGAGTTGGAGAGCAAAACTTGAGGAACTTGCGAAGTAGGTGAGGGATGTGGGAAGTATCGGCAAAGATCTTGAGAGTAGATGAGATTCGATACAGCGTAAGCGCGCATAAGTGGAAATCTTCGACGAGATGTGAGATTCAGATGCGTGGAGTTAGTGAACTAAGTCATGTGAGACCCGAGGGTACGCGAAGGCACTTAACTTTGGCGAGGCAGGTCGAAGGTATGTATAATACGCGAGGTTTTATACTAACTCGAATTATGACTTGAACTTAGTCATGGAACGACGAGACTGCACCATGAGAGAGCTTGATCATGGAAGATGGACTTGTCTATGGATGTGTATTGACGGACCTATGTGCGAATACGCCTTGGTGAATACATCAACAGTGACATGGCAACTGTAGATGATGTGGCTCATGATGACGTGACAGATAAGATCAAAGAGGATGAGCATCAACCTTAAGAAATAAAGATTATTTGGAAGGATCATCTGAAGATAGAGGAGATCTTCGTAGATACGGATAATTATTCCTAGATATGGTGATCTTGTATCTTGTTAATGTGATGTAACTTAATTCTATTAGATAGAGTCCTAATTAAATAAGGATGACATCTATTGATTAGATTGATGTAATTTGATAAGAATAAAATAGGATAAGATTGTAATCTTAACTAATAGAATTCTACGATAAGATTGTGATCTTAACTAATAGAATTCTACTAGGATTAGTCATCTGAAGGTGCCTATAAATAGCTCATTAAAGTTGAGAGTTATTCATTCGATCATTGAAAGAGAGGTCTCATTGAGAGAAATCACTTAAAAGAGAGCTTTAAAAGTTGAGAGCTTTTAGGAGGTTCTTATTATAAGGGCTTCAAGTAGAAAATTTCTTGTAAGAACTTCAAGTACGAAGATCCTTAGAAGTACCTCGAAGAAGAAGTACTTGTATCTTTTGTTAACATTTTATGAAGAGTTAATGAGAGATTAGCTTGTTTATGAAGAGTTAATGAGAGATTAGCTTATCTATATATATATCTTGTTACTTTCTTTGCTCTATTTTACACTTATGTATTTTGTGTGTGAGAGAAACACTAGAAGGTTGAATTGCTTTAGCGGACCAAAGAGAGATTGCCGAAGTGGGTACAACTTGTGATGAAAGTTAAAGTCCAAAATAAACATTTGTGACACTATGCATGATACCATCAATGGAATATCAAATTAGAAGTTCGTAGCAATGGATGCATAACAATTGAAAGAAAATGGAAATAACAAAAAGCAAGAATGCTACAACACGATCCTCCTGTAAAATGCATCCTAAATGAGAAACAATATGAATTGCAGAGAATCATCTCCTCTGGTATTTTACTGTTCACTGTATGCCTTTGGCTCTAACCCGGTCAGCTTTCTCACAGAAAGTCAGCTTTGTCACAGGAAGAATAACCAAAAACGAACCAGAAGCAGAAGCAGTTCAGCAACTTCTTGAACCCTTAGGATTTTCAGCTCACGACAAAACCTAACTGAATTGAGATGAAGCTGATCAACCAAAAGTAGTTGAATAGCAATGCAGCTGACTTGAACTTCACCATTGGCAGCTTTGCCCTAAGGAGGGATATGAATCCTCTTTCCCGAATTAAACATTTGCTTGGTAGACATCCCCAAGCCCCAGTAGTCATTAGGCAGTTCAGAACTTTTTGGTTCATAAAGCCACAGCTTAATTCCAATGAAGAAAACTGCAGTTTGAAGGCAATTTCTTTCAACCAAAATGCTATTTGACATTTTTAGGTACCTTTTTCCCAGAACGTATGAGGGAGCCAGGCGACTTAGCTGCTTCATGCCCATTAGTTACCAATACACACTCCGGCTCATAATCGTCGTCGTCATCACTGTTTATACAACTTGGTGTACACCTGTTCTGTTGGGCTCTTCGTTGCAAAAGAAATACATTATAATAATAGCTTACTAAATCTTCCCTTTTCTTAGTAAAAGAATTCACTATCTCATCCCAGAAACACTTGTCAAGAGAAGAAGGGTTTGACCTCACTATGGTCTTGAACTTCTTCTCTTCTTCTGTTGTCCAGCTAAGTTTAACTTCTTCCCCCATCTTATCAAATCGCCATTGGTGGAAAGCTATCCCCAGTTCACGCTTAACCTTCAATTTTTGCTCAGTTGTGTGAAACCTAACACATTCAGTGGATTTTGGCACTTCACACCCACATGAATCTTGCCTTCCCTTACCAATAGGATCTCTTTCAATAATAAATTTGTTTTCTACCTTTGCCAATGGCCAAATCTTTGTCCCAAGCCACTTTACATCACTTTCAGAGACCAAGCCTTTCCATTCTGGTACTTCAACCTGAAAATCTGGCCCCAAAGGAACTTCCTTCTCAGGTGGAAGGTCAAGCACTGGATGCTCAGTTAAGAAATCATCATGACAGATCCCTTGTGTCGCTGAGGAAGAGGATTGTGCTTCATGAGCATCCCCAAGAAATAGCTTCCTGCTACACTTCAATCTCTCTCTGAGATTGTAACTGGTTCCAACATGATCATCATACATGGATGGATGCATCTTCTGATATTTCTACATGGGAATAAAATATACAAGAAATTTCTATCAAGGAGATACGGAAACAATTGTACAATCACCTTCAATAGGAGAATTATATATCAACTCTAAACTACCTTGATTAAATAAGATATTAAGTTCAACAGTTTAACGCTCAACAGAACCAGCAAACAAGTAGTTTGATGCTGCTATGATTCTCATGTTCTTGCCTCTAGGACTCTCATTGGTTGGACTCAAAAGATGCAAGACTATACATGAAATGACAAGCCATAGATGACATATAATCAATGTTTTAAAAACAAAACCGAATAAAATAAGAGGATTAAGATTTAAAAGATACAACCAATATTAGACCGCTATAATCAACTAAAGATCGAATAAAATTAAAAAATTTGAAATATAATTAAAAAAAATTATCCTTACCCATCAAAGGATTTAAAATTTAATTGAAAAAAGAGATTATTAGATGAAAACTGTTTGATTTATTTTAGTTTAGAAGAATTTATTAATTTACAAAAATTGATTCATTAATTAATAAACGAATTAATTTTTAACAACGAATTATTAGAGTAAATCAAACCGAAAATTTGAAAATCGAACCAAAAAGTTAAACAGTTCAAAATTTTTACGATTAAACCGATCAAACCGGATGAGTTTTTAAATCATTGCATATAACTCACTTCTACACACTAAAAAAGTCACATGTGTTAAAATGTTATTGGAAACATGAATAATACAAATCAATCACAACTTACAATATAACCAATAAGCACACTACTACATAAGGCTGCATGAGATAATTTACGGGAATTATACCTAAATTCAAAGCAATTATAAAAGCAAAAATATTTAATGAGAATAAGCAAAAAGCATCGTTTCACCTAGATGATTGTCTGTTATTTTCTCCATTAAGAGTTTGCCTTGTATGAAGTACAATTATAGAATAAGTTCCAAACAAAAAGATATTCACAAAGGTGAGAGAATATTATGTTTAGAATAACATAATCAAAAGGGTAAAAGACGTGAAGCTCTTTTGTAATTACTTTAGAAAAATCCCTTAATCTTTATTTTTTTTTTAACTCTTATAATTTTTTATTTAAAAAAAAACCTTCTCTTAGATTTCAACTAAAAAATAACAAAAAACTACGCATAACGTGAAAATCAAAAATGAACCAACTAAATACTACTTACGTAACAATTCAACCGAACTATTAAACTCAAACCAAACTAATAATTTATTATAATTATCTTAAATTATTAATTTAAATCAAGTTTAACTCGTTTAGGTTTAAAAACTAAGTTAAGTTTCTATGTATATGATATTTGATTGCTTCATATATGATGTCTTTATCACGTGTATTTTGTTGTTGTTTTTTTTCAAAATCTAAAAGAAGAGATTTTTCTAAAAACCTGAAAATCCAAACAATTTTTTTTGAAAATTTTAAAGCTTAGAAGGCTTTTCTAAAGTTTCTTAAAATATATGAAAAGTCTACTTTTTTATTTAAATATAGCATTGAATAGTGTAAATTTTGAATTTTATGCTAAGAGAATTTCAAAATAAGAAAGACAACCAGAATAAGGAATATGAAACTAATAAGCATACTCTAGCATGAAGCTCCCTCGATTATAGATACCCCTAATCGCCCTCTACCACCATCACCTTTAGCACCAATACTAACTCAACAACTACCCTTCGCCACCACTGTCAACTACCAACCCAATGACAAGGTTGCCCCTTCTAATTATGAAAGCATCGAAGACTGTCAAAGGTGTACTATAATTGGAAACGCTCACTACCCTTGCTAGGAGCTAGAAAAAAAATTCTCCACAAAATATTACTCGCAATTACAAATCAACTTCATCATCTAAATCTCATACCTCAAACATCGCCACCAACGTTAGCTCCATCAACATCACCAACCTCACTCCCACCCCACCTTAGACCCACCACAACAATCTAAAACCGAACTCAACACCAACCCTTCAAAAACTAGACCTACCATAACCATCATATTCTTCAAAAAGGCAAACTTTCCTTAAAAAGCTTCTCAATGTAATCTTTGATTGTTCTTTCCTCAATTTTCTAATCAACATTACTTTGTCAAACCAAATTGGATGGGGGGCATTTTCAAGAGATGAAAAGTTAAAGGGAGGAGAAGGAGATCCACATAATAGGAGGATGAGGACAAATATAAAAGTGGAAGAAAAGTTCCACCATTTGTTTTCAAGCAACCTTATCCAAACTCATTTTTATCAAGAAATAAGACTCAAAACCTATGTAGCACAGACACGGCAAAATGGAGCCATGTCCGTGTGTCGGATACCACCTGACGCCCGGTGGACACGTCTGACATGTGTCCTTACGTGTCGGAATTAAAAAATAATTTATATCAGCTCGGACACATCTGGACACGGCTGGATTCAAAATCTTGACCGTTTACCATCCGAGCAAATTATTTTTAATCCTAACCTTTGACTATTTATTTCTTTGTCTACTTTTGGATAGGAGATTGTAGACAAATTGCTTAATGGAATATATGCTCCATGTTTTTTTAGAGGGACTTATAAAGTACCAAATATGTATAAACTATCAAGATGTTAGAAGTCTTGAAACACATCAATTAATATATATCATATTATGAATTCTGAAATTTTTTTCCCAATTCTAAATTTTATAATATATATATATGTGTGTGTGTGTGTGTGTGTGTGTTGTGTCCGTGTCCACCAAATTTTAGAAGTTGGTGTGTCCCCATGTCCGTGTCTGTGTCCGTGTCGTGTGTCCATGTCTGTGCCGTGCTTCTTAGCTCAAAACTTAGTCCAAACTTATCATTTAAAACATCACTCAAAAATTGGAAACTCCCTAAGACATACTTAAACAATTGTACAACATGTTCAACTTATCAGCCTATGCATGTATCTACAACCAACAATAGTAGAAAAAGCTAAATCTCTTTGCTAATTATTTAATTTGACTATAATTCATAGTATATTAGGTAACCAATCATGCATGAGACTTATGTCCTCTTACATAACTTCGTGTGTTCCAGCATAATGTTAAACGTACCAAAATCAACTACTGAATTGTACCTCATGCATGCAGGCACACCGACTTTTAACATAATTTACCTCTTACAATTAAAGAAAAAAGGAAATGCAACTCCATACAGGAAAGAGAAGAATATTCAACCAATCAACCTTTCATGTAATATGCACAAACAAGAGATGAGATATACCTGCCAAGATTGTTCAGTACTTGAATCAATACTTCTTTTCAGGAAGAATGTCTCTCGAAAAAGTAATACTTGTTTCCATAGTTCTTCTTTTCCAAATGAATTCCACTTTGCTCTCTCCGGCAACGCTGCAACATCAGGACCACAAGGATCCCTTGCAATCCCAGTAACCCAATTAAGCATCTTGTATAAGGACTCTCTTTTTCTCTTACGAGAGGAACTTAATTCCTCACTATTATCTAACTCCAATTCCATAACATTTGCACATTCATTGATTTCACACATTTCCATCACCATACTCTTATCATCCTCATTGCACGTTTTCACACTTTTCCTAAAATAGGAAATTGGGTTTTCCACTTTGGATTTCTCCTCTCCACAGGTAGAAGAATCCATCTCACTGCAATTTACTACCTTGTTACATATTGTCTGAAGTTCAGCCAAACCAACTACAGCTTTCGACAAATCTAAAAGGGAAGATTCTTCATCATCGACATCACACTTCTCACGATCACATGACTCAGGCATACTGTTCAAATTCAATTCAGATTTCAAATCCAAATACTTTGAACCCTGATCATCCATCAAGAACCCATTAAACTGCGCCCCTAACTCCACTAAAACCCCAGATAAACCGGAGCTGCTAGCATTGGACTTGGATTTTGATTGTTTCTCATCAATAAACCCTTGTAGCCATTTCTCCAGAGCATCTAAATACTTTATATAAACCAACTTCACAGAAGATGCGAGACTCAGACCCAACCCAGATTCTTCAGCCACCAAATCCCACGTCCCATTTTTGCAAACAGCGTCGTATCCTCCTTTATTTCTCACGACCAAGAAAAGATTAAGCAAATCCACCGGTTGCCCATCTCCGAGCATTGGCGGGAGAGTCCAAAAGCCAGCTTCTAGTGCACAGACGTTTTTCAAAAAATTTTCGACCAAATCAGTAAACCAGCATTGATACTTCTTATCAGGTTGATGTGTTTTGAGACCAGACCATCTCGAAACCTCCTCGAAATCGACCAACAACCCATCCGGCTCCAACTTCTTTTGTGGGTTTCTAACGCAATCTAGTGCATGCCCATTATCTGCTACCATCGACCACCCTACCATTAATTCCCCAATTCAAAAACCCTAGAAACAAATTATCATCTTTTTCAATCTTAATAAGAAAACCAGCACGGGAACAAAAATTTTAGCAATAAAATTCAAAAGGGTACTAAATTTAGCATCAAGACTCCTGTAAAGAACAGTGAACGGTGCCTTTTGGCGGGAAGAAAGTTGATTTTAGGGTTTTGAAGAGCCCTAGAAAACAAATTTCGGTCCCGCGCTCTCGATTTTCCTTAATCGAGATTTAAATAGGTGTTAGTTTCGAGAAAAGAGATAAAATTAAGACGGAAAAGGATTTAATTCAGTCCCTATTCTTCAATTTATTCGAAGTAACAGTGTTTTCTTTCTTTGGGCTAAACTAAAAAGATAATCTTTGAGTAAAGGGAAAGAGAGAGACGTACCAGAAATTTTTGTGGGATTTTTGTTTTTGTGTTTTTCGATTAAGTGACGATCGCTTGACCCTTGCCCTATTTCCTCTCACCTTTTTTTCTATTGCTCTCTTCTACCATATTTTTAAAGAGAATAAATATGCAAAGGCTCCAATTTGTAGTGCTCATGATCAACTAACCATGGTTAATTTTGGGCATATAGGGTTGAGTTAAGGGTTTGGGTTGATTGGTATTTTAGAATTAAAGATAGGAGATGACATGCGAGATTTTTAGAAATACATACCTTTTCTTTATAGATTTCTACCACTTTAATAGTAACCATGGTTAACTAATCATAGTTAATTTTGGATAAAAGATTTGAGCTAGGTTTTGGGTTTGATTAGTGTTATAGAATGAGAGATAGGGATAAGTCATGAGAATTTTCTAGAATAAGCATCAACAAATATGTGAAGAATAATTACTCTATAAAAAGTAATAATAAAATTTGAAAATTATAGGTTTTTTTCTTTTTATTATTTCAATATATCATAAGATAATTGTTGCGTTTGAATTTGCGGTACAGTGAAGATAAGTACTTATTTATTGTAGTTTTCAAACACAATCATATGTTTAAATCTGTAGGCAAATAACGAGAGGTTGGA
>JAOSBO010000004.1:2605713-2621647 GCA_027563915.1 Erythroxylum rotundifolium
TTCTTCCATTTTTCCGAGGTTTATACCTGGCTCCATGGTGAACCAGGGGACAAGGCAGGCCGAGTTTCACCAAATTGAGTCGAATTGGTTCGGGTTAAACCCAATTGAATTAAGTCAAGTGGGTTTTTGTTATGGTCGAACTAAGTCTGGTTTGATGGTTCGAGTAAGATTAACTTCGAAATCTTGAGTTTATTTGTGACTTTATGTCAAAAAGACGGGGAAGAGAAGAAAAAGATAAGTTTGGCCTTTTTTGATATTGATTCGGATTGAACATTTTTTGAATCACATTAATATGGGTCGATCTGGATCGAGTCAAGTTGAATCGAGTGAAGACAAGTAATAAGATGTTATTTAATTATGTTAACTGAAATTATCTATTTATTTTTGTGAGATTTACATATCGGTTGAAGAAGATAACGAAGTATGTCTTATAAAGATATGAAAATCTCTTCCTCATAGATACATTTTCCTAAGGACGGAAATAGCAAAACCGTACCGTGAGGGGTTTGACTTAATAGACAATCAAAAGCAAACAATATCTTTGGTTTGGACTGATAATCTGGATTGTTACAATTTTGGTTATATTTTAATACTTAAACAAGAAATTTAATTTTTGTCTTATTTCAATTTAGAAAAACAGTGTAGAATTCAGTTAGGACACTTTTTTCAATTTCAGTTATATAAGAATTTAAATTTATTTTAGATAGAGATATTTGCGAGATTGGATCTTGAGTACAAAAAGATGTCAACCACCTTCTTCAACACTTTTTTTTAGTTTCTTCTTAATTTTCTCTTAATCTGTCATCTTTCTTCTATTTTTTGGTGTCGGGACAAGATAAACTTGAATATTCTGATTTAAGAGGATTCAAAACTCAAATATTCTGGCTCAACTTCCACAATTGGGAGACCTGCCTGCTTTTTCATTAAGTGGAGGAGGACAGGAATCATTTGATTTTTTTTTTTTTCTGTGAATACTCCAAAGCTGTGTGGAGCACAATCTTACACATGAGGTAAGCTGCAGATTTTAACTATGAATGGGAAGACACACTGAATTGGGTAAGACGCCAAAGCCATGACAATGCTATACTCCCCAAAGTAGCATTCATCATCACCATATACATGTTGTGGAAGCAACGAAACAATAAACTGTATAGACTAATTGAAGAAGACAGGCAAAAGTTGGCAGATAAGATACTGGATACGGGCTGTTATCATAGCTAAAAGAGTTGATCATCAGATTCCTCCCCGTTTCAAGGCCAAATGCCATCTATGATTTGTTGTAAACAAGGTCTCATGTGAGTAAACAGTTCTGCTGTAAACCCAGGAACACTAACGGTGAATAAGTTAGAAGAGAGGTCTATGTGGTTTTCTAAAACATTGCAACAGTGTGATCTTGTCATAGCTTTTGCTACAGAGTAATGTATCTTTATTCATTTTACAAAAAATAAAATAAAATTAGTCGTAAACTTGTGAGATTTTTTTATTAACTTATATTCATGTTTTAATTCAAGTATTTATTGTTTTATGATTTTAATTTCATGAATAATCCATATTAATTAATTTGACAATTTCATTTGATATTGATTATTATATAACTATCAATGAATTCAGTGATCTGTAATTTTCATGAAGGATTGGTATAAGTAGAAACAAAGTTATTTATGAATTTGCATATTTAATTTATGATAAACAAGAAAATTAAGTTGAATAGTTGCAATTATTTCAATTATATAATTTATGAGTCTAGTCTTTTTCATTAAGCTTATTACTATCATTTAATTTATATGGAAAGCTATCATATCCAATCAATTAATGGTAAGTTTTGGTTTAATTGCTGAATTTGAATAAATTAATTTAGGAAAAATGAGACTTATTATGGCTATTCTAATATGTGTCTGACTAACTTTTTGAATTGTGAAAATTATTGTTTTAGACCAATGATCAACAATGTTATAAATCCCGTACTAGATTTGGCACCGGATTAAGTTCTGGTACAGTATTATACCAGTATCGGATAATACCGGGCACCGTTTCGGATAATTTTTTAAATTTATAAAATAGTCCCTGAATTATTTTAAAATTATAAAATAGTCTATTGTCATATTGTACAGTTGTATAGTTTCAGTATATATATATCTTTATTATATTCTAATTATTTCTATATATAATAATTATCTATATATAATAAATATCTATATATACTAATTATCTAAATATAATAATTTATTGTAAAATAATGAAATTATTTTCTACTTTATCAAAAATTTTGAATTATTGTTTTAGAATTGTTGTTTTTTCACATTCTATTTCATTTTACATATAATTAGACATAATCACAATTTTAATTTAACATATAAAATTAATTTAATAATTATTAACAAATATAATTAATTTTAAAATATAAAAATTTTAAATAAATTTTATTTAATAATTATAAATAGGTAAAATAAATATTATTTTATAAATAATAATTTAAATTATTTATTTTAAAAATAAAATATTTTTATTAATACTTTATTACTAAATATTATATAAAATATTTAAATAAATTTAAATAAAAATAATTTATTTGTAATAAAAATAAAAATAATTTATTTTTAAGTTTTATTTAATTTATAATTATTATTAATAATAAAAATATTTATTATTATTTTAAAAACTTATAAAAAGGGAGAAGGAGAGGTAGGAGGGAGAGAGGGAAATTTTAAAAATTTTGCAAAAAAGTCCCCCAATTTTTTAAAATTTCTAGTACTGACCAATATTTTGAATACCGGCGGTACTAACTAGTACTAATCGGTACGGGTTGGTACCAACCAGTATTCAAACCTGGTACCACTGACCCCCAATATTGTATCAGTTTTGGTTCGGTATCGGTCGGTACGTACCGATATTCGTAACAGTGATGATCAATGTTAAAATTAGATGAGATATTTCCCTTGAATCGAAGTTACATACTATTAAAATTATCACTTTTATATTTAGTTGATTTATTTTGATTTCTTATTAATTTTAGTTAATTAGTTAATTAATCATAAACTCCTGCCTTATTTTAGTAATTGAAATTAAGAAATTTATATTTAGTTCTCTTCAGATACGATTTGGTTTCACGACTACTATAAAAGTTCAGAGAATCAAAATTAATTTCGAAGGTTTTAACAATTTGATCAAAGTTTTGCTGGCGTTGTTGGAAAACTATTTTAATTTCTTACTTTTTTTGGGTTATTTTACAGTTTACTGCTAATATCTTATCTTATATGACTCATTTTTCTTATACAATTGAATTGCAATATAATTCAGAAATTAAGAAGACTATGCGATGTTTAAGGAAAGAGGTTAAGCAAGAAAGTGGCCATTCACCTCCATAAATGAAAGTTGAGATAAATCAAACAATTCGCAAAGACTCTAATTTCAAGAAGTTGAAGAAAAGATGGCGAATCATAACACTAGAACATTAAGGAAGTTAGTGACACGAAATTTGAATCAACAAGCCTTATGCATACAATTTCCAGATGTTGAGGTAGATTTCGAATTAAAATCTTGTTTGATTCACTTCCTATATTTCATGGTCTTCTAGGTGAAGATCCACATAAACATTTGAAAGTAACTTCTTGTGTTTTTTCTTTGGAATGAAGTCATAAATGGTGACTGAAGAATAAATTAATATCAGAGCCTTCCTATTGTCATTGAAAGATAAGGCAAAGGATTGGCTATACTGTCTTCCCTCTGACTCATTGACAATATGGAATGAGATGAAATGGTTATTCTATGAAAAATTCTTCCTACATCACGAATAGCCAATATTAGAAAGGAGATATGTGGAATAAGACAATTCATCAAAGAAATATTGTATGAATATTGGGAGAGGTTTAAGGATTATGTGTAAGTTGCCCTCATCATCAAATTCCTTACCAACTTTTAATTCAGCATTTTTATGAAGGACTATTGCCAATGGGTCAGAGAATGGTTGATGCAGCTAGTTGAGGAGCTTTGGTAAATAAAACACCCGAAGCAACCAGATAATTGATATCAAATATGACTAAAAATTCTCAACAGTTTCGGACAAGGATGGATGGAGTTGTTAAGCACATGAATGAGGTAAATAACACAAACCTTGAGGAT
Source organism: Erythroxylum rotundifolium (assembly GCA_027563915.1). Taxonomy (NCBI): domain Eukaryota; kingdom Viridiplantae; phylum Streptophyta; class Magnoliopsida; order Malpighiales; family Erythroxylaceae; genus Erythroxylum; species Erythroxylum rotundifolium. The sequence goes on from JAOSBO010000004.1 coordinate 2,609,833, forward strand.
AAAATTTGTAGATTTAATTGCTCTAATTCATCAAATAACTGTAGGTCGATTGCAATTAGTATGAGCGTGCAGAATATGCTCATTTTATGGATATCCTACAGATATATGTCCTACATTGTAACAAGACTCCCTTCAATAAGCTAATGTAATAGGGGGATTTCTTAGTCAAACTTCATGAAAATATGACCCTTATTCTAATCAATATAATACAGGATAAAGCGATCATCCAAACTTTAGCTATGGAGTCAAGGAAGGCAACAAAGGTATAAACCTCACAATTTAAGTAGACAATCTTAAGCCCTTGCATAATCTCAATCTCAATCTCAATCTTCAAATTCAGATATGTTTTTGGATAAAATTATTAAGACATTTACTACTAATCTAAAAAATGTCAACAGGAAACAAGAGTAAGTCTTCAAAACTTAGGAAATCATGACACTTAATTAGTCACATCTGTCAATAAATTGGAAGCACAAGCATAAAAAAAATACATTTTTAAATGAGGGTGAATCCTAAGGAGAATGTGAGTGTAATGACTTTGAGAAGTGGTAAGGAAATTTAATCTAGATCTTCCTTACTAATGAAATTCAATCTGGATCTTCCTTACCAATGGAGGTAGGTAGAAAAACACGATGAAGGAGAAAAGAATGATAAACCTCCAATTGAAGAATCAATAAAGATAAAAGATGATTTATTTTCACCGATATCAACTAATGCACGTGTACCTCATTTCCTTAGCAGGTTAGCTTTATTAAAAGAAGAGGAACATGAAAGGGAGATCTTATAAACTTTCAAAAAGGTGGAAATCAGTATACAACTTTTAAAAGTCATCAAGCAAATTGCAAAGTTTGCAAAGTTTTTGAAAGAACTATGCACAAATAAAAGGAAGTTGAAAGATAAAGAGAGTATAATTTTGGATAAAAATATACTAGTAGTGATAAATAGAAATGTACCAGAAAAATGTAAAAATCCAAGTATGTTTACACTTCCATATGTTAGTGGTGATAAAAAATTTGAGAGTGTCATATTAGATTTAGGTGTATCTATTAATGTCATATAGTACTCAATTTACCGAGCTTTAAATATGAATTCCTTGCAAGAAACTAATGTAATTATTCAAATAGTTAATTGTTGTTATGTGCATCCTATGAGTATTATTGAGGATGTTTTATCGAAGTTAATAAGGTATTCCTAATGGATTTTTATCGTTAGGAAGCTTATGAAAATAATTTACTATGCTTTGATTTAAAAGCTTAATGAACCTTAAACACTTTGAGTGTATAGAGAAATCCATAAATGGGTTTATCTTGCTTCGTTTGATTTTAATGGAATAAATGAGATGCTTTGTTTTCATTCTAATATTGTGTCCTATGAGTGCTTGTTCTCTTAATTGTTATTTTGCCATATTTTTTAATGTGTCTTGACTTTTGGGATATTTTTGGATAATATGAAAGAAGATGAGAGGTTGTTATACGGATGATTGACATATTAAATTGATGCATGCTTGAGGACAAACATGAGTCTGGTGTGGGAGAATTGATAAGATGTTATTTAGTTATGTTAATTAAAATCATCTCTTTTATTTTAGCTATATTTTGGAGCTTAAATAGGAAAAATAATGTTTATTTTGTTTTAGGAGATAACAAGTAAAAATTGCATCAACTTGGAGTATTATTGGTCAAAATCACAATTTTGTAAAAAGTAGACAGATTACTGCAGTGGATAAGACGAAATCACATCTAATGTCAAATTTACTTCAAGAGTTGGAATTCAATTAGGAAACTTCTTTCTATCCCTATTATGTAGGATCTGGTTTTTTTTAGATATGGATCTTTGCAAGATAGGAAGAGACTAGCTCTTGAGAAGGAAAAGATTACAAAAACACGTCTACCACCTTCTTCAATGCTCTCTTTTTCGTTTCTTCTTAGTTTGCTCTTAATCTTTCATCTTTCATCTATTTTTTGTGTTGAGACAAAAGTCATATGTGGTTAAAGTCATATATCTTAATTCAACATACTCAAAACTCTAGTTGTAACCTTATGAGGTTTTGTTATAAACTTATATTCTTGTTTTAATTCAAATATTTCTTGTTTTATGCTCTTAACTTCATAAATAATTAATGTTAATTATTCTATAGCTATTCATGAATTCAGTGATCTGTAATTTTCATGAATAATTGGTAAGAATAGTAAATAGGTTATTTATAAATTTACATATTAACTTATGAGAAACAATAAAACTAAGTTAAATAGTTGTAGTTATCTCAATTATTTAATTTATGATCTAGTCTTTTTTACTAAGCTTATTTTTATCATTTAGTTGATATGGAATGCTATCGTTCCCAGTCAATTGATAGTAAATTTTGATTTGAATGTTAAGTTTGAATAAATTAATATAGAAAAATTTGAGACTTATTATGGCTATCCTAATATGTTTCGGACTAACTATTTGAATTGTGAAAATTATTCTTTTAGACCAATGATCAATGTTACAATTAGATGAGATATTTTTCTTGAATCAGAGTCAAGTACTATAGAATTTATCACTTTTATATTCAGTTTATTTATTTTAATTCATCATTAATTTTGGTTAATTAGTTAATTAATCATAAACTCCCACCTTATTTTGGTGATTGAAATTAAGAAACTAATGCTTAGTTCTCTTGGGATTCTACCTCATTCCATGACTACTATAGAAGTTTAAAAAATCAAAATTAATTTTGAGGACTTCGACAACCACCCGATCAATGAGTCCAATCATAACTAAGTTTAATCAATTTAAACCTTTTTAATAGGGTCAGTGAATTTTATAATTATAATCTTATCATAATTTTATTTGTAATATGTGTTTACCTCGTAGACCTTATCATATACATTTAAATATGTAAAAGATAAATAATGCATTTAAACTTTTGTGAATGCTTTTTTTTTTTTGTGAATACTCCAAAGGTGTATGGAACACAATCTTATACATGATGGAAGCTGCAGATTTAACTATGAATGGGAAGACACGCTGAATTGGGTAAGACACCAAAGCCATGACAATGCTATACTCCCCAAAGTAGCATTCATCACCACCATATACATGTTGTGGAAGCAACGAAAACAATAAACTGTATAGACTAATTGAAGAAGACGGGCAAAAGTTGGCAGGTAAGATACTGGATACGGGCTGTTATCATAGCTAAAAGAGTTTATCATCAGATTCCTCCCCGTATCACGGCCAAATGGCATTTATGATTTGTTGTAAACAAGGTCTAATGTGTGTAAACAGTTCTGTTGTAAACCCAGGAACACTAACGGTGAATAAGTTAGCATAGAGGTCTATGTGGTTTTCTAAAACCTTGCAACAGTGTGATCTTGTCGTAGCTTTGGCTATAGAGTAATATATCTTTATTCATTTTACAAAAAACAAATTACTTTAGTGATAACCTTGTGAGATTTTGTTATTAACTTATATTCATGTTTCTTGTTTTATTTTCTTAACTTCATGAATAATCAATATTAATTAATTTGACAACTTAATTTGATATTGATTATTATATAACTATCAATGAATTCAGTGATTTGTAATTTTCATGAAGGATTGGTATAAGTAGAAAATAGGTTATACATGAATTTGCATATTTAATTTATGATAAACAAAAAAATTAAGTTGAATAGTTGTAGTTATATCAATTATTTAATATAAGGTATATTCTTTTTCACTAAGCTTATTACTCTCATTTAATTGATATGGAAAGCTATCACATCAAATCAATTAATGCTAAGTTTTGATTTAAATGCTGAGTTTGAATAAATTAATTTAGTAAAATTGAGACTTATTATAGCTCTTCTATTATGTGTCAGACTAACTACTTGAATTGTAAAAATTATTCTTTTAGATCAATCATCAATGTTACAATTAGATGAGATATTTCCCTTGAATCGAAGTTAAGTACCATTAAAATTATCACTTGTACATTCAGTTGACTTATTTTGATTTGTTATCAATTTTAGTTAATTAGTTAATTAATCATAAACCCCCCACCTTATTTTAGTAATTGAAATTAAGAAATTAGTGTTTAATTCTCTTGAGATTTTATCTGGTTTTCCAACTACTACAAAAGTTTAAAGAACTAAAATTAATTTTGAAGTTTTCAATAATTCGATCAAAATTTTGCTGTCAAGGGAACTATTTAATTTCTTATTTTATAGTTTACTGGTAATCTCTTGTCTTGTATGACCCATTCTTGTTAGACAATTGAATTTAAAAATTGAGAAGACTATGCGTCGTTTAAGGAAAGAGATTAAGCAAGAATGTGGTCATTCATCTCCATAAGTGAAAGTTGAGATAGGTCTATCAATTTGCAAAGACTCTAATTTCAAGAAGTTAAAGAAAAGATGATAAATCATAACACTAGAGCATTAAGGAAGTTAGCGACACAAAATTTGAATCAACAAACCTTATGCATATGATTTCTAGATGTTGAGGTAGATTTCGAATTGAAATCTGGTTTGATTCACTTCCTATTTTTATGGTCTTGTAGGTGAAGATCCATATAAACATTTGAAAGTAACATCATGTGTCTTAGCTTTGGAATGAAGCCACAAAGGGTGACTGAAGAACAAATTAATCTCAGAGCCTTCCTATACTCATTGAAAGATAAGGCAAATGATTGGTTATATTATTTTCCCTCGGCTCAGTGGTAATATGGAATGAGATGAAAAGGTTATTCTAGGAAAAATTCTTCCCTACATCACGAGCAACCAATATCAAAAAGGAGATATGTGGGATAAGACAATTCATCAAAGAAACATTGTATGAATATTGAGAGAGGTTTAAGGGGTTATGTGTCAGTTGCCGTCACTGTCAAATTCCTTACCAACTTTTAATTCATCATTTTCATAAAGAACTATTGCCAATGGGTTGAAGAATGGTTGATGCAGCTAGTAAAGGAGCTTTGATAATAAAACACCCAAAGTGGCCAGATAATTGATATCAAATATGATTGAAAATTCTTAACAGTTTTAGGTAAGGACAGATGGAACTGTTAAGTGCATTAATGAGATAAATAACACAAACTTTGAAGATAAAATTTTAGATTAATTGCTCTAATTCATCAAATGACTATAGGTTAATTGCAATTAGTACGAGTGTGTAGAATATGCTCATTATATAGATATGCTACGAATATATGCCTATATTGCAACAAGACTTCCTTTAATAAGCTAACACAATAGGGGATTTTTTTAGTCAAACTTAATGAAAATATAACCTTTATTCCAATCAATATAATCCAGGATAAAGGGACCATCCAAACTTTAGCTATGAAGTCAAAGAGGGTAACAAAGGTATAAATCTCACAATTTAAGTAGACAATCTTGAGCCCCCACATACGCTTAATCTCAATTTTCAAATTCAGGTATGCTTTTGGATGAAATTGTTAAGGCATTTACTATAAATACTCAAAATTTCAATGGGAAACAAGAGTAAGTCTTTAGAAATTAAAAAGTCATGTCACTTAATTAGTCACATTTGTTAGTAAATTGGAAGCACAAGCATCAGAAAATTTACATTTCTAAATAATGGTGAATCATAAGGAGAATCAATGTAATGAATTTGAGAAGTGGTAAAGAAATTCAATCTATGTCTTTCTTACCAATGAAATTCAACCTGAATCTTCCTTACCAATGGAGGTAGAAAAGCACGATGAAAGAGAAAAGAATGATGAACCTCTAACTAAAGAATCCATAAGGATAAAAGATAATTTATCTTCACCGATATCAACTAATGCACGCGTACCTCCTTTCCCTAATAGGTTGGCTTGATCAAAAGAAGAGGAACATGAAGAGAGATCTTTGAATCTTTCAGAAAGGTGGAAATCAATATATCACTTCTAGAAGTCATCAAGCAATTTTTGAAATATGCAAAGTTTTTGAAAGAACTATGCACAAATAAAAGGAAGTTGAAATATAAAGAGAACATAATTTTGGATAAAAATATATCAACAGTGACAAATAAAAATTTACCAGAAAAATGTAAAGATCCAGGTATGTTTACACTTCCATATGTTAGTGGTGATAAGAAAATTGAGTGTCGTGCTAGATTTAGGTACATCTATTAATATCATATAGTACTTATTTTACTGAGCTTTAAATATGAATTATTTGCAAGAAACTAATGTAACTAGTTGATCATTCTTATATGCGTCATATTAGTATTATTGAGGATGTTTTATCGTAGTTAATAATGTATTTCCAGTGGATTATCATGAGAAAGCTTATGAAAATAATTCACTATGCTTTGATTTAAAAGCTTAATGAACCTTAAACACTTCGAGTGTATAGAGAAATCCATAAATGAGTGTCAAGTCTTGCTTTGTTTGGTTTTAATGGAATAAATGAGATGTTTTGTTTTCATTCTAATATTGTGTCTTATGAGTGCTTGTTCTCTTAATTGTTATTTTTTCACTTTTTTTAAATGTGTATTAACTTTTGGGACATTTTTGGATAACATGAAAGAAGATGAGAGGTTGTTATGAGGATGATTGGCATATTAAATTGATGTATGCTTGAGAACAAGCACGAGTCTGGTGTGGGGGAACTCAATAAGATGTTATTTAGCTATATTAATTAAAATTATCTCTTTTATTTTAGCTATATTTTGGTGCTTAAGTAGGAAAAATAATGCTTGTTTTATTTTAAGAGATGACAAGTGAAAATTGCATCAACTTGGAGTATTATTAGTCAAAATCACAATTTTATAAAAAATGGACAGATTACTGCAATAGATAAGACAAGTTCACTCATAATGCCAAATTCACTTCAAGAGTTGGAATTCAAGTAGGAAACTTCTCTCTTTCCCTATTATGTAGGGATCTGGTTTGTTTTAGATATGGATCTTTGCAAGATAGAAAGAGAATAGGTCTTAAGAATGAAAAGAATACAAAAACACGTCTACCACCTTCTTCAATGCTCTCCTTTTCATTTCTTCTTAATGTTCTCTTAATCCTTCATCTTTTTTCTATTTTTCGGTTTGGGACAAAAGCCATGTGTGGTTAAAGTCATATATTTTCATTCAACAGATTCAAAACTCTAGTTGTAACTTTGTAAGATTTTGTTTTAAACTTATATTCTTATTTTAATTCAAATATTTATTGTTTTATGCTCTTAACTTCATAAATAATTAAGGTTGATTATTCTAAAGCTATACATGAATTCAGTGATTTGTAATTATCCTGAATGATTCGTACAAGTAGTAAATAGGTTATTTATGAATTTGCATATTAACTTATAAAAAACGAGAAAACTAAGTTAAATAGTTGTAGTTATCTCAATTATTTAATTTAGGATTTAGTCTTTTTCACCAAGTTATTTCTACCATTTAGTTGATTGGAATGCTATCGTTCCCAGTTAATTGATAGTAAGTTTTGATTTGAATGTTGGGTTTGAATCAATGAATTTAGAAAAATTTGAGACTTATTATGTAGTAATGTGTTTCGGACTAATTGTCTGAATTATGAAAATTATTCTTTTAGACCAATGATCAATGTTATAATTAGATGAGATGTTTCCCTTGAAGGAGTCAAGTGCTATAGAAATTAGCGCTTTTATATTCAGTTGGTTTAATTTGATTCGTTATTAATTTTAGTTAATTAGTTAATTAATCGTAAACTCTCACCTTATTTTAGTAATTGAAATTAAGAAATTAATGCTTAGTTCTCTTGGGATTTGATTTTATTCCACAACTATTACAAAAGCTTAAAAAATCAAAATTAACTTTGAAGGCTTCAACAACCTAATCAATAAGTCAAGTTATAATTGACTTTAACGAGTTTAACTTTTTGATTAGGATAAGTGAATCTTATAACTATAATCATATCATAATTTTATTTGTAATATAAGTTTATATCATAGACTTATCATGTACATATAAATATGTAAAAGATAAATAATGCATTTAAATAATTGACACTAAATTTACAACCAACTAATTGGATGTAAGCCATAAATTACTAGGTTTTTAGAAAGGTGTTAAACAATTTATGTTTAAAATGTGCCAATCATTTTATAAGTTAGATTATTAATAAAATTAATTAAATAAGATGGAACTTACTTTATTTATGTGATTATATCTTTGCATTTCTATTTAATCAAAATTTGTTTCAACAACTTTTGTTCTTATTATTAAAGGTAGCAAAAAGTTTCATATTCGATTTAGGTTCACATAAAATCAACGGTTAAAATTTTAAAAAAATAATTCATATTATGTTTAAAGTGCAAATGTGTCCAACTTGAATCACGAATTATGATCCATTCTAATCTAAAAACTTCACACGCACATAAACGAGCACATATGTGCACGGCACAAACACACATACACACATATGTGCACGACACAGACACACAAATACGCACACATGGTTATAGGTCATGTATATTTAAAAAATCTAAAATTAATTTTAGTAAATGAGTTTAAACTTTTTTAACATGTTCAAATTTTACTTTGATTTTCATTCAAATTCGAATATCTAATCTAAACTTGGCTGAACTCGAACTTAAACTTAGACTCACCAATTTTCTTTAAAATTAGAAAGAAGTATTAAAATATTCAAACTCAACTTTTGATGTTGATGTTGAGCTTGTAGCTTTTTGTCCCGCTAGATTGAAACTTGTTATGGTTTTTAGAGATAACAAATTCTAAAGTATTCAACTTTTTTAGATATTTTCAATCTAGTGCCTAAATTTTTAAAATTTTCAATTATGTAATCTTTTTGGTCCATGACATGTAAGCATTCACATGAAAAATAATTAGCAACTAATCATCCACGTGGACGAAAACACTCAACCCAATGTTAGAAAGAGGTTATGAGTTGGTAGTTTAGTTCACATAGATAATTAATTAACAATTAATTTTTCACGTAAACGGTTACCTGTCGTAAAAGAAATGACTCCATTAACCAAATTAGCAAAATATTAACTAAACTAATATTTTGAACCGAGTTACATTAAAATTATAAAATATTAATCACTTAACTAAAAAATTTAAAAGCCTAAGTAGTGAATTGAAAATTTTTCGAAACTCAGAGATTTGGAATATATTATCTCTAGTTTTTATTGAACTCTCCTTGTATTTTTAAGCCTATTAATCTAAAACTTTGTCTTAGATCAAATGCTTAACTCACGTATAAATAATCCAAGTTTTGGGTTTCTTCTAATTATTAAAATTTACAAAAACTGTAGTTTTTGCCTTTTGTTTTTGTATTCTTATAATCTGATTTAGCATCAATTGAATATATATGTTATTTAACTATTTAATATATTAGTTATTAATAAAATTATGAATAATTTAATTTATGCAATTAAACCAAATAAAATAATTTAGTAAATATAATTGATTTGAAAATATCTTCAAAATATATAGATTTCAAATAAAATTTTGATTTCGTAATAAAATAAAATAATTTTTATTGATAATTTATTAATAAATATTATATAAGAAAATTTATCTTTAAGTTTTATCTAATATGTAATCATCATCGTTAATAAAAATATAACTATATTAACATTACCAATAAAACAAGTTTTTTAAATTTAAAAGAAAACAAGAAACTAAAAATAAAAAATGAAAACTAAAATTCACAACAAAAAAAGTGGATCTACACGAACCCTTAAACAAATTTAAGAATTAAATTAGAAATAAAGACAATCATATAAGAAGACATGAGAATACATCAACTAAGACTCAAATTTTTGAATCGATTAGCTTTTCGATTTGTTTTCTAAATTTTTCATTCAATTTATTTTAATAATTTTTATTATTAAAAATCGACCGATTTATTTAAGTTATGATCAAGTTTTTACAAACTAATAAATTTTTATAAACAAAAATAAATAAATAAATTTTATTTAATACTTTCTCTATTAATTAAATTTAACTTTTTCAATAGATATATGGTTAATTCTGTCAATTTTTTAAAATTAAAAATGTAGACTAATTTATTTTTTTAAATTGAGTTCCTTAACTCTTTTAATTAAAATGATATTATTTTACTTATATTAATTAAACCTTGAGTTAATATAAACTTAAACCTAACTCATAAATAGGCTTGTTAGAAATAACTAAATTTAGGCAAATTAGTTAAAAAATGTTATCCTCAGGATAAAATTAAGATTTTATTCAAAATTAAAATGTTAAGAAAAGCTAGGTCTTCAGTTGCCCAATCAAAAGGAAGTCTCATTATTTGAATTACATTAAAATAACATTATTTTAAAAATTCACATAAAAATGTCAAATAATAACAAGAAACTTCTATGCATGTTACCTTAAGACGACTTCAAGTCAATGTTAAAGGATTGACACGTGGCAGAAAAAGTTGCATCACCATGATAAAGGAGTCTACGGTGAAAGGAAGGTTACTGCTTTTGCTAAATTCCTTAGTGGGCTCCACTTGTATTAAATCCTATTTCAAAAAGCTTCCTCTTTTCTTTTCTGCATAAAAATTTCAAATAATAACAAGAAAATAAAAACGAAAGACAAAGAGGCCATCCACCATGGACGCCAAATTTCTATGCATTTTATCTTAAGACGAATTCAATTCCATGGATTTCTGTCGGCATTGACTTCAAGTCAATGGATTTCTTTCTCAAATATTGCACGAAGTGTTGCGATGCTCATCCTCAACAACAATGGCTTCTTACTCCTCTTCTTCTTCTTCTTCTTCTTCTTCTTTGGCCTCCCAGTCTCCTCATCCATGGAGGTACGATGTCTTCATAAGCTTCAGGGGTGAAGACACTCGTCGCAGTTTCAGCAGCCATCTTTATGATGCTTTGTGCCGAAAGGCTCTCCTGACCTTCATTGATGACAATGAACTCCAAAGAGGAGAAGAATTTGCTCCGTCCCTTATGCAAGCAATCCAAGAATCGAATGTTGCTGTCGTCGTTTTCTCAAAAGACTATGCATCTTCCACTTGGTGTCTCGATGAGCTTGTAAAGATCATTGAATGTCATCAAACTCGTGGACAAATTGTCATGCCTATTTTTTATGAGGTAAATCCATCCCATATAAGGAAGCAGTCTCATAATGTTGCCGCAGCTTTTGAAAGACATGAGCAAAATCTCAGGAACGCCCACAAGATACAAAATTGGAGGGATGCGTTGATCATGACTGCCAATCTATCTGGGTTCGATTCTAAGGATTTCAGGTAAAATTTTTGACTTGCTTCATTTTATATCTGTTTCAAACTTTTATGGCAATTTGATTATAGTTAATTGTTGTTCTAAGTTTTGGATAACGGAAGGTAATATCATAGTGTTTCATGATTGGCAGGTATGATCACCTGCTTATTAGTAAAATTGTTGAAAATATTTCGAAAAAACTGAAGAAATCAACTGTTTGTGATGGTGATGAGCTGTTGGTTGGGGTAGATTCACACTTTATGCAAATCAAAAATAGGATTCTGTCGGTTGAGGGACTGGACGTCTACATTATAGGAATTTGGGGGATGGGCGGTATTGGAAAAACTACTATTGCTGAATTCATATTTAAGAGGCTGTCATCTGAATTCGAAGGTTGTTGTTTTCTGAAAAATGTGAGAGAAGGAACAAAAGTGAGGGATTTAAAGAAGGAACTCATTTCACAACTACTAAGTGAAAAGGAACCAAACATACATGCATTTTTTGAAACAAGATTTGGTCGTAGAAGGGCACTAATCGTTCTTGATGATGTGGATGACTCGCAACAATTAGATTCATTACTTGGAGATCCGTGTTGGTTTGGTTCACGAAGTGTAATTATTATCACCGGTAGAGATAAGCAAGTGCTTGGAAGAAGG
>JAOSBO010000004.1:2771476-2786499 GCA_027563915.1 Erythroxylum rotundifolium
AATATCGACATCAACATCAACATCATTAATAGGGTTAAAAGAAGGCATAGAAATAGGTAACTCAACAGGCTTATCAACAGGCATAGAAACATGACTAACATTCTTTTTCAAAGGAAAAACATGCTCGAAAAATTCTGCATCGTTAGATTCAAAGATAGAGTAATGATTCAAAGAAATAAATTTATAAGCAGCACTATTCTAAGCATAACCAATAAAAACAGCAACAGCAGTTTTAGAACCAATGTTCGCCTTCCTAAAATCAGGCAAACCAACTTTTGCTAAACACCCCCACACTTTTAAGAATTTTAGATTTGGTGCAAAGACTTTCCATCGCTCATACGGGTCTTATCTAGTTTTTTATGAGGAACCTTGTTAAGAATATAATAAGCAGATAAAACAGCCTCTCCCCACATATTATCTGACAAACCTGAGCTTAAAAGCATAGCATTCATCATATCTTTAACAGTCCTATTTTTCCTTTTAGCTATACCATTCTGTTGGGGTGTATAAGGAGCACTAACTTCATGTATAATACCATTTTGTTCACAAAAAGATTTAAGAGAATTGGTACTATATTCTCCACCTCTATCGGACCTGAATCTTTTTATTTTCCTGTCTAATTGATTTTCTACTTCTGCTTTATATCTCAAGAACATCTCTTCTGCCTCATCTTTAGACCTTAGTAAGTACAATTTAGTAAATCTCGAAAAATCATCTACAAAGGTCATGTAATACCATTTACCTCCCTTACTAATTGTATTCTTGAATTCTGCTAAGTCTGAATGTACTAATTCCAACAATTTTGTTTTTCTAGTAGTGACAGATTTAAAAGGTTTCTTTGCATGCTTAGCTTCCACGCAAATAGAACACTTTGCAAAATTATCAACATTCACAGCATGTATGAGTTGCATATGTTTAAGCCTTTTAATAGAAGCAACATTCAGATGTCCTAATCTACCATGCCACAAATCAACAAACTCAGCAATATAAGTAGAACTAGAAGTACTAGCATTAACAATTTCAGAAGCAATGTTCAGTACAAATAAACCATCATTCAAGTAACCCTTCCCAACAAAGTCCCCATTTTTAGAAATCACAACTATATCAGCTTTAAAAACAAGTTTAAGGCCGGCTTTGTTGAGAAGAGCTCCTGAGACCAAGTTCCTTCGCAGTGAGGGAACGTACAAAACATTGCTTAAGGATAAAGTTTTTCCAGAAGTTAACTTGAGAAGAATCTTTCCTTTACTGATTACTCCAGCAGTGGTAGAATACCCCATGTAAATGCACTCTCCATCTGTGACTTCTTCAAATTCATGAAACAATTCCTTGTTCGCACAGAGATATCTAGAAGCTCATGTATCTATCAACCAATCTTATTTGTTGGCCACCAGATTTGCTTCAACTATCACAGCAGCAATCACCTCATTAGCTTCAGTAAGATGGACTTGGCCGTTAGGTTTCTGATCAAGCTTGGACAGGCCATGTCGTTGATGACACTGGTAAGCCTTATGTCTAGGCTTTCCATAAACATAACAAGCTCCTTTGAGTTTTTGGATTTTATTGTCAAACTCGTGGAACTTATTAGGCTTCTTTGATTGACCATGTTTATGGTTACTCTTTCCTTTGCCTTTATGCCTTTCTTTGTTCAGAGGAGCAGATTCAACCAAGTTAGCTTTAACATAATGTAAAGGAAAAGATTCAAACTTATCTTTGAGGCGATTTGCCTCTTCTGTCCTCATATGACCAATGAGTTCTTGAAGAATCATGTCCTTCTTCTTGTGTTTCAGATGGTTTTTATAATTGTTCCAAGAGGGAGGGAATTTTTCCAACAAAACATTGGCTTGTAGAATTTCACACATTTTCATGCCTTCGAACAGAATCTCAGCAACAAGAATTCTTCAGCAGCAGCAGCCTTCTAAGCGCTGTCCTTCTAAAAAACCTTCTTGATCTTAGATAGAACCTTAGATTTCCAGTAACCCATGATCTTAATTTCTGATAAAGCTATAATAAATTTGGATCTTTTTTGAAAATAAAAATACCAAAGTCTGTCGGTAACGAACACAACAAAGCAAGAAGGAACTAAGAAGCACAACTTTCTGTAGCTAGCTTGAAACATATAAGAAGTTTGACATACCCACAAAAGAAAGATTGAAATATTGACAAGAAATGAAGCAGGAGGGAGGAGTTGAATTGATGAAAGTAAAAGAAAAGGAAAAAGAAAAAGAAAATCTTCCGAGAAACGAATAATATTATTGCCGAGGTGTTTCCGATTCTGATATTGTCTTTGTCGATGAATGTGTGTTGGGGCTTAAGAGGGTGTGGGCATGGTCATATTATCTTTTGTCTAACTCAATGTGACTACTCCAAACAACTGTCCCTCCAATTATAGCATAGGCAGCGGCATCATGACGTACCTCCACGTAAGAAGACACTTGTTTTCCAGATAATTTACCAGAATACCCCCTAAATATTTCTCATTCATCCGTTTGCAACTAATTGCTCTTTTGATTTCACATACATGACCAACGTTAAGATTATTATAGGATAAATATTTAGATATGTGTTTGATTTTTATTTCAAACAACATATTTCTTTTATTACAAACAACATATTTCTCCAATATGAATAATGATTATGAACTAAAAATCTGAGCCTATTTTCGGATTGGATAAGTAGATCAAGGGACAAGGGGTGGTATTGCAAATAGATGGGATGTGATAGGGCTGAAATGGAGAAGAGGAATGCAGTGACAGCTGGCAAAAATCATACGAGTGAGTGCCCACCTAAATCCTAATAAATGGATGATGTGGATTATATTAGAAATATGGAATTGGATGGCTTTGGCCTATGCTGGTGATTGATATTTTGTGTAATGTTATTATCCAAACTCCTCACATGGCTTCGCTGCCTGTTAGTAACAATCAAGCCGTCATTGACTACTTTACTCTAAACACCACAAAATGTAAGAAATTGTTGTGATGGTTACTTCACATTGGTAGTCAGAGGACCCCAACAAGACTAGAGAAATTTTTTTTTAATTTTTATGGTGCAATATGTGTAATGCATGTTGAAAAATTGGGGAGAAATTTGATACCGCACACAATGAAAAAAATTCATAATTTGTTGAATGTCATGTCACTTTAATCTATAACTTAATTAATTGATAGATATAATAATGTATTTTACTATAAAACTTGATTCCTTTTCTGTTGCTCCCTTTGAATTCTTAAGAAACATTCCAGCCATATAAGTTTCTAATCTCTAACTATGTTTTGAAGTATAAGTTGAGACTCTACAAGCAAGCATAGAGAGGAATACATAAGAAATGCTAGGTCCTGATGAGCCTACTCATATTTATAATAAAACCTAACTTTTTAATAATTTGATCAAAATATAATCCTAATTTCAGTTAAATATTAATTAGATCTATAATTATTTGTAATTAAATACCAATCTGTCTTAAATAAGATCTAATATCCAATAACTGTCTTTATTTATCAAATATCCTATATTTTATCCTAAAGGTTTTTCAAACTTTATAATCAAGTCTAACTTAATTAAATTACCTTTTTATTTTCAACCGTTATATGTGTGTGATCAATTAGGGCCCTCAATATATTGGGGATTAATATAAATTGCAGTCCTAAATTATATTTAGGATTACATAAATTAAACCACTACAAGGAACCTATCATTTTGTGATGAAAATTACCAATAGAAAACACAAATATTCCGTCGACAGAATATATTACCGATGAAATTTACCGACAGACCATAACGTCGTAGAATCGGCCATAGCTAAAGTTACCGACAGTCTAAGAACTTACTATCGATAAATTTAGTGTTGGAAAATGTTAAACCGTCGGTAAATATACCGAAAATTTACCGATGGTAACAAGTATTCCGTCCGTAAATTTATCGACGGTTAAACATTTTCCAACGCTAAATTTACCAATGGTAAGTGATTGAACCATTGGTAAATTTAGCTACGGCAAATTCTTGGACCGTCGATAAATTTACCGATGGTAATATGTGTTCGTCCGTAAATATGCTAAATATTTACCGACGGATATTATATTCTGTCGGTATATGGTATCCATTACCAACGGAATATCCCCTTGACCGTCGATAATTTACTGATATAGTTACCAATGGACATTTATTTCCATCGATAAATTTATTGCTTAAAATTTTAAAAATAATATATTGTCATTTTATTTAAATTATAGTTGATGCATAATTTTAATAATTAAATATTTATAATATACATTTAATTTGGTTAAATAGAAATTTTGGTTAATGATTAAAAATTAAAATATCTTAATTGATAGTAAAAAAGTTACATTGTAAATAATAAGTATCTGTAATACAAACTAAATGACCAAAACTACACTACTGATTTAAAGATGGCGGATGTTCTGGTTAGTGCAGTGACGTGCTGCCCTTACTCTTCAATTCATCTATCTCTTGATGGAGCTGAGCGTACAGCAGCATTGGTTATTGTTGCACTACCATCGACTGTTGCAACTGCTCCAACGTCTGTTGCAACTGAGTCGACAACAATAAGTTGCATAGTGCAGACATTGTCGACTCAGTTGCAACAGAAGGAAATACCGTTTTGGTTTATTAAACTAGTCAACATTTACTGACGGAATCTAAATTTTGTCGGTATTTAAATTTCTCAATTATTTAACCGCGTGGTGCTGTCGCTACATTTTGCGACGACATGAAATTTCCGTTGGTAAAGCTAGCATAAAATGTATCGACAGAACACATTACATCGCTAAGAAATAGACGCTAATCCAAAGTGATCGACGGAAAAGAGTCTGTTGGTAAATGTCCGAAGCTAGTTAATTGCCAGAAGTATTCTCGCAATTATTGCCAACATTCACGATTACGTTGTCGGTAAACCTAATATCAAGTTTGCCAATGGCCAACATTCCATCGGTGCATAGCAGACGGTAATCAAATGTCCGAAGCAATTTAATTGCGGGAAGCATTCCCACAATTTTTTCCGACGGTAATGGTTATGTTGTCGCTATATGTGGTCGGAGAGTTTGCGAAATTCATTCCCTCCAGTATTTCCGATGGTAATATATTTCGTCGCTATATCTAAATAGTACAACGTATTTACCAACGGAGTGTTGTTATCCGTCAGTAAATAGCTATGGTTTTTGGTCCGTAGGAAAATTTCCATCGCTAATTCATGATTTTCTTGTAGTGGTTAACTCTTTTAATTTATCTTTAATTTTCTAGCTAAATAATTTATATCTATAGATTAAGATTGCCCTTGTTTAGTATTAAGAATGCCAAAATAATTTTAACTAACCTTTTTTTGTATACTTTCTATATAATTTAATTATTTTATCATATAATGTTTTAATTAGATATAAAGTATGAAATGTCTACACTATTTAAATCCAATCATATTAATTCTCCATCATTAATCACTGATCCTCTTAAAGATATTTGAAATTTTTTTAAAAACATCATAGCACTTTGGCCAAGGATTTCTAAATCAATACTAATAGAGAAAAATGGAACATTCTCCCTAATTACTTTAGCTAAACAAATAATATATTAATCACTTAACTACCTCAATATTGTTTATCTTATATCCAGTGACTATCAAGTAAGCTATCTTTGAATAAGATAGGTCATAAGTTGCATCAAAATACAACCATCCCTATATGATATACTTTATGTAAAGTCAAATAATCATTATAATGAGAATTCTTATACGCATATAAGTAATATTCCAAATATTATTCTTAAATTTAGTTAGTTTAGTGAACTTGTTTTCTAACAAGTACCTGCAAATTTGTTTAAATATGTCCATACGTTAGTTTATGAGAATTGACTACTTTTTTCATAAGAAAGAAACATAAAATGATCTAGTCTTTTTATTATATTAATGTACAGTCTTGATTAAGCAATAACTAAAAATATATAAAGGCATGTACTTTATCTTATACATTAATCAATTAAATAACACTATAATAAAACATACTATTAGTTACAAATTTTTTGGCGACGATTTGGTAATCATGGTGACATATTGACTTTGGATGACGATTTATACATTCGTCACAAAAATTTGAGGTTTTGTCTATGTTCTAAAGTATTGTCACTAAAGGAATTTCTTTAGCAATGATTTTAGTGAATCGTAGAGGAAAGCACATTCTTTTGTGACAGTTTCTATGTTTTGTTGCCAATGATCGAGCGTTTGGAGACAATAGTTTCAATCATCGCAAAAAAGCTTATTTTTTGCGATGAAATTTGGTGACAAAATATGAAACTTTTTGCCAAAAGCATATATTAAAGAATTTAAAATTAAAAATGTTAATTTGATATTTTAAATGGTATCCTAAGGTTAATTATAATTGACATTTATATATAATTTTTCATATTATTTCATTTACCTTCTTTATAAATTTGTTAAAATATTTAGTTAATGCACTAAAACTCTAAAAATTATGTTTTTGGATATAAAAATTGTAAAATGTTTTTAAAGTTCTAAACATATTGTTGAAAAACACATGCATGGTAAGCAATTTAAATATTGGAAAATAAATATTTTGTGGATCTAAAAAGATAAACATACCTAAAATTTTAATGTTAATAAGTTCAAAATATCAAAAATTTAAGTTGGCTACTATTTTTAATCATTAATATTTATGAACAATAAAATAATAATACATATAAATATTGGGATATTGCAAGCAATATAATATAATGATATACATAATGTGTATATATATATATGGTAAGTGGTACAAGATGCTAATTAGATGTTTAACAATTTTTATGGGAAAAAATAAATAAAATTCACACCTAATATTCCATTGAAAAGGGGAAGAAGTAATTATCTTTTTGGATTTCAAGTGATATTAGAGTTGGTAGAAAAGATAAAAGGGTTTCCTAGCCATCAATTGAAATAGTTAAAGATCGTCCCGTAGGGTCTGGTGAATTAACACCCTCTTCTAGCAACTTCTTTGCTTTAACTAATTTTGCAGAAGACACAGTGAACGATATCCCAGATACAATATGCACGACGGTATTTGATAAACCAGAAGTGCTAAGCATTTCAACTAATGACCAAATGAAATAAAACAATCAAAGCTAAATCAAACTATATTAGGAAGTCAACTTCGAACATATACATACTCGACTGATAAACTCTATGATTGTCATAATGAACATACATAGTTTTTGCAATTGACCACTATTCCAAAACAACCGATTTCCTTAATCCTATACAAACCATCGAGATATCACCATCACCTCCATTTCCATCTATGTTCTCTTGAAGATTCGAGGAAGCTTAAGAAAACATATAGGATATATAATCATAAGTTCATATAATAGTTTCATAACATAAAAAGAGATACTGATAATAAAGAAATAGAGGTAGTTTGGATGAATCTAAAAATCTTAAAGAAGAATATCGACCATGAAAGGCAATGAATGATTAGTGTTTTTTGAGGTGATTTGTTCTGCATTTATTTGTTTTGCATCTTAGATAATTTTGCCACATTCCTCCCAACATAGCTCTTTTCCACCATCAGAATCTAGTTGCCACGTCCACATTCTACGATGAATTAATGTTAATAGTTTAATTATGAAAAATCAATAGTAGAATTCTTATTTGAATATTCCAACATTTTAACAAGTGTTAATTTTGTGATCTATCAAGTGAGACTACTTCATATGATATATATGATAAGTTCCTTTCTTAAGAGACAGACTCCTTCTAATCATGCCTGAACATATAAAAATCACAAGTATCTTTCAAAATTTTCTATTATCTTTTCGAAATTTGAAAAATATACCTATTATTGGTTGTCATTGTCAAAAAGGGGAGGATATTATTAGCTCAAGGTTTTTTGATGATTTTGATGATGTCCTTATAATATTTCAAAATTTTAATAAGATTTATTTCCTTGTATAGGTAACAATATTTTTTAAAAAGGAAATAAAATCACAAGATAAATGCTTTCCTTCTGGCAAGAACCTTCTCTTTTATAAACTTACCTTATTTAGTATACAATATTTGGAAGGATCATATCAATCCTATATTAGGTCAATCAGTATGAGACATTGCCATGTTCATCTCTTAACGGTTGAATATTGAAGATTCCAATAGAGATGATATCGAAGGTGCAAAGTCAACTTTAAATAGAAATAAAGCAACGACTAGTTGAAGGAATTGCCTACTTAAGGAAGTGTAACTGCTTTTGCAAACATATATCAAACTCCTAAAATACATATATAGCATCAATTCTTTTAAAAGAGATATAATTGTCAAATCTCTTGTATTTTAGAAAGTTAAAATTAATTTTAAGAGAGATCATTGAATCTCATATGGAGCAAATTACATTTTCATCTAAATACTACTAGTTTGAAAGGTTGGAGAACTTTGAAAAATATGTACTCGTGAGTTTAAAGAGGCTCTTCAAATTACTACATGATTTTATAGTGAAATACTCAAGTTAATACTTGGGAACTGGACGTAAGTTTAGGTTGTAAGCCAAACTGGTATAAATCGACTGTATCCTTCTCTCTCTTCTCTTAACTTTTATATTTTCATATTACATTATGTGTGTAGTCATTTTAACAAAAGGCTCCTTCACTTCTATAATAGGCTCCTTCTGTTTTTAACTTGCTAAAGGTTCCTTCCATTTCAATAAGTGTCTTCTATTTTAAGATTGTTTTTGACAAGCCTTATCCTTTAGTATGGAATATAATGATAAATTTTTGTGATCCATTTATTCTATTACATATGTAAGAGAATTCCCAAGGAAATAAAAGAAGTAACAAAATTATTATCTCTTTTTAAAGTCTATGTCACATGTTGGAAGTGTTCTGCTTGTGTTGGTATATATCATATATGCTTTTGTTGACATTATACCAATAATTGATTGTAAGGCTTCAAGTGTTAATGCTTATAGTAAAATTTGGCATTGTATGCAACAGATATAAATACAAAACTATTGAACAAGTGTATTACATTAAATACGAAATATCCTATTTTGTCGGCCCTATTTTATGTTGAAGAGCGCCGCTCATCCTTCTTCTTTGTAGTCTGTGGTTGTTCGTCCATCTAGGTAAGTTGTTCAACTAATGTTTACCATATGTGTTGCTTTAGTAGTACGACTATTTGCGTTTGGGCTTTGTGTGAATGCAAAGGAGGTCTTCATTTTGTATTGTTGTTTAGAATATTTTTATAATCATTTATGAGTTTTTATGTTCTTCTTTAATAGTATAAGTATTTATGTTTGGGTTTTGTTTGAATAATTAATGAGCAAATGTATAAATTACATAATTATTTACTACATATGGAATGAGTTTGAGATGGAAAGGATGATCCAATGCATAATAAACCCTTAGGAGTCACAACGAGAACTTGCTTTCTCGATTCATATGGTGTAAAGATGTCATGCACCTTAGTGTTTCTTTTAACTCGAACTTAGTGTACAAACTTGAATCAAAAAATTAAAGAAGTAGTAAGTTGTATAGTTACAGAAAATTCAAAATGATTTTAGGGATATTAAACCCTTAGGATGGTATATAGGCTGGAAACTTGTGATGCAGCTCTCATAAGACTTATCAGTGAAAAGTTCCATAAGCCTAGATGTCATAATGAGAACTTGCTTTCTCGATTCATATGGTGTAACAATTCCACATACATTAGTGTTCCTTTTAATTCGAACTTAGTGTATGAACTTGAATTAAAAAATTTAAAAAGTAGCAAGTTGTATAGTTACAAAAAATTCATAATGATTTGAGGCATAAAAAACCCCTAGGATGGTATATAGGTTGGAAACCTGTGATGCAACTCCTGTGAGGCTTACGGTGAAAATTTCCATGAGCTTAGGAGTCACAACGAGAACTTGCTTTCTCAATTCATATGGTGTAACAATGCCATGTAACTTAGTGTTTCTTTTAATTTGAACTTAGTGTATGAACTTGGATCAAAATATTAAAGAAGTAGTAAGTTGTATAGTTACCAAAAATTCACAATGATTTGAGGCATAATAAACCCCTAGGATGATATATAGGTTGGAGACTAGTGATGCAGCTCCCATAAGGCTTCACAGTGAAAAATTCCTTGAGCCTATCGATTCATATGATATAACAATGCCACGTTCCGTAATGTTTCTTTTAATTTGAACTTAGTGTATAAACTTTAATCAAAAAATTAAAGTAGTAGTAAGTTGTATAGTTACTGAAAATTCACAATGATTTGAGGCATAATAAACCCATAAGATGGTATATAATCTAGAAACCCATGATGCAGCTCCCAAGAGACTTATTATTAAAAAATTCCACGAGCCTAGAAGTTACAGGGAGAACTTGCTTTCTCGATTTATATTATTTAACAATGCCACATACCTTAGTGTTTCTTTTAATTCGAACTTAGTGTATGAAATTGAATCAAAAAATTAAAGTAGTAAGTTTTATATTTACATAAAATTCAAAATGATTTAAGGCATAATAAACCCTTAGGATGGTATATAGGCTAGATACTTATGATGTAGCTCCTTCCATGAGCTTAGGAGTCACAGTGAGAACTTACTTTCTCAATTCATGTAGTGTAACAATGCCACGTACCTTAGTGTTTCTTTTAATTCAAACTTAGTGTACAAACTTAAATTAAAAAATTAAAGTAGAAATTTGTATAGTTATGAAAAATTCACAATGATTTAAGGCACAATAAACCCCTAGGATGGTATACAGGTTGGAGACCAGTGATACAGCTCCCATGAGACTTATCAGTAAAAATTCCATGAGCCTAAGAGTCACAGCGAGAACTTGCTTTCTTGATTTATAAGGTGTAACAATGTCACGTACCTTCGTGTTTCTTTTAATTCAAACTTAGTGTACGAACTTGAATAAAAAAATTAAAGAAGTTGTATAATTAGAAAAAATTCACAATGATTTAAGGCATAATAACCCCTAGGATGGTATATAGGCTAGAAACTCATGATGTAGCTCCCATAAGGCTTATCGGTGAAAAATTCCACGAGCTTAGGAGTCACAACGAGAACTTGCTTTCTCGATTCATATAGTGTAATAATGTCATGTACCTTAGTGTTTCTTTTAATTCGAACTTAGTAGATCAACTTGTAGGCGATTAATTCAAACCTGATTACTTGAACTTCAATGTGATTAATTATCACTTTTTTAAGTAGTTTTACATAAATGAGTAATGTTGATAGATCTTGGAAGTATAGACGATTAACACCCGATGGTTTCTTTAATCTTAAGTTTGTTGGGAGAGTTGAAGCTTTTATTCACTATACATTTTCTCAACCTGGATATATGGATGGCTCAAAGATCAAATGTCAATGTAAAAAATGCAAACATATTTGTTTCTTCCTATTGATTAAGTGAATCTCCATTTGTTAAGAAAAGGGTTTGTTCCAAATTATTTTGAGTTCACACGACATGCGGAGTCATTAATTTGTAGCCCCTTAAGGGGTAATGAAGTAAACTCATTAACAAATGTGGATGAGTTGGAAGGGGGACTGGATTTAGAGAAAAATAATATTGGTGCAACTGAAAATTCTTACATTTAAATAGTTTATGATGCAACCGATTATACCTTTCAGAAAAATATAAAAATCCTCAAGAAGAACCAAACCTACATGCAAAATATTTTTTTAACTTACTACAATCAACTGAACAAAAATTATGGCCAAATTGTGAGATGATGACTCAATTGTCTTTAATTGCTTGAATATTGAACATAAAGTCTAAAGGGCATATCTCTAATTGAAGTTTTGATAAAAATCTTGGTTGGTATAATGAATCATTGCCTCCTAATCATACAATGGTTGATAATTTTTACAATATGAAGAAACTTATTAAGAGTCTTGGTTTGCCAGTTGAAAAAATTATTTGTTGCAAATTGAGATGTATGTTATCATGGGGACATAAGTTGGAGTTACAAGAATGCAAATTTTGTGGTCAATCTAGGCTCAAACCTAAAAAGTGTACTATGAAACAGAAATTAGTACCTTGGAAGTGAATTTAATATTTCCTGCTAACTTCGAGACTTCAAAGACTGTATGCCTCTGATATTACTACATCTCATATGAGATGGCATAATGAACATGAGTAGAAAGATGGAATAATGAGGCATCCACCGGATATAGTAGTATGGAAACATTTCAACATCCATTACGAGATTGTAGCTGAAAGTCGAAATGTTAAGTTGGGATATTCGACAGATAGATTCCAACATTTTGGTTAATCCAAATAATAATATTCTTCATAGCCAATTATAATTACTCCTTATAATTTGCCTCTATGGATCTATATGAATGAGGAATATATGTTCTTAATAATGATTGTGCTAGGGCCTAGAAATCCAAAGCATAAAATTGATGTATTCTTATAACCATTGGTATCTGAATTGCATCATTTTTGGTAATATGGTGTGGAGACATATGATGTATCTCTTAAACAAAATTTTGTGTCGAAAGTAGCTTCGATATGAACTATTAACAATTTTCTAATGTATGTTATGTTGTCTAGATGGGGTACAAAAGGAAAATTGGCTTGTCCTTATTTTGGCATTGATTCTGATGCATTTTATCTTCCAAACGGGGCCAAAATATCTTGGTTTGACAACCACAGGAAATGTATTCCTCCAAATCATCCATTTAGATGCAATAAACAAAAATTCATTAGAATATGATGGTACAAAGACCTCCTCCCCCTCACAAAGCTGGTGAGGAGATATTGTAGGAGATTGATGAATTAGGGTTGTTAAAAGTTACAGAACTTGAAGCTGATGAAGTTAACACAAGCATTAGTAAAAACTTTGGTTGAAGAAAACGAAGCATCTTTTGGGATTTTCCATATTGGAAAATTTGATTCGTCATAATCTAGATGTAATGCATATTGAAAAAACATATTTTTTGACAATTTGTTCAATACCATAATGAACATTGAAGGGAGGACAAAAGACAATGCAAAAATCAAGAGCTGATTTGAAGCTTTTTTATATATAGAATGAGTTAGATAAAGATCTTTGCATCGGTAAATATCTGAAAGCATGTTACACTTTGGACCAAAAATAAAAGGAAATTTTGAGTTAATGGTTGAAAAGTCTAAAGTTTCCCGATATATATGTTTCAAACTTGGCAAGGTGTTTGGACATAAGGAAGTACAAATTATTTGGGATGAAAAGTCATGATTTTCCTGTGTTTATACAAAGGCTAATTCTAATTGCATTTTGGGAGTTGCTATCAAATAAGGTTTGGCAAGCTATAACAGAATTAAGTTTGTTTTTCAAAAACTTAACATCATCTTAAATAAAGTTGGATGAAATGGAAAAACTAGAAAGGGAAATTCCATTAATCTTGTGCAAATTAGAAGGGACTTTCCCTCCAAGGTTCTTTGATCTTATGGGCCATCTACTCATGCATTTAGCACATGAGGCTAAACTTGATGGTCTATTTCAATATCGATAGATGTATCCGTTTGAGAGGTAATTATAGTGAATATTTAAATTAGAGTTATAACATGTTTTAATCATAGAATTATGTATCAATAGCTATTTGTAATGTAGATATTTGCATCACTTGAAGAAAAATGTCAAAAACAAGGCTAGAGTTGAAGGTTCGATATGTAGTGCTTATTTAGTCGAGGAAGCAAGTACATTTTGTTCACAGTATTGTGAGCTGCATGTGCACATATGAGAAAGAAAAGTTCCTCATAATGATAATGGGGGAGGAACAGGTGATGTTGATGGTAACTTTTCCATTTTCACATATCCTAGACGAGCTTATTGACCATCAATAAGAAGAATGTTAATAGAGAAAGAAATAGGGACTGCTTATGGTTACATTTTATTGAACTATCAAGAGGTTCAACCTTTTTGTAAAGTAAGTTGAAGTTGATTTTCAAATTGAATTTTTGGGTTTTGGAAGTTAGTGTTGTTCACAACTAAAAAGCATAATAATTCGTTTAGATTATACGAGGCCTGTTATGCAAGCTAATGCCCGAAAAACATAGGATGATATCAATAAAGAAGTTGAAATACACTTTCCTTGATGGCTCAAGAAATATGTAAGTTTTCACTTACAATTACTGAAATGGTTGAATTATCATATCAAAATGGTCAAATGACATTATACTATTTAATAAGATTTTTTTGCAAGCCTCAGAAAATCTAATAGAGAACAAGTTCATATGTGATCTTGCGAAAGCACCTTTGCAAACTATTAAATCGTATTAGGTGTATTTCATTAATGGATACAAATTTCATACAGAATATCATGGTCATAGTATGACAACAATAAATAGTAGGGTTTGCATACAGGGAGAATTAATGGATTACTATGGTAAAATTATTAAGATACTTGAAACTAAGTACCCTGCACTGCTAATAAAATGGAGTGCGATATTTAAGTGTGACTATTTTGTTCCAACACCTAACGTTGGTATAAAAGTGCACAGCCGATACAATCTAGTTGAAATCAATCAGCGAAGAACATTTAGACAATTTGAATCTTTCATATTGGTGATGCAAGCAATCTAGGTGTATTATGTCCCTTTTCCTAGCATATAATGAGATAAGTTAGATTGATTGGCCGTTTGTAAAATAAAACATAGAGGTGTTTTGAATTACATGGAAAAGGGGAAAATAGGAGAACTGAAAGTGAAGCATTTCAGAAAGATGTTTATGAAATAAATATGTGTGTTACATATAATAAGAATGAACCTTTGAATGATCCAAATAATGAATATGTTGAAATTTTTATTGGAGAGGATAAGGAGGGCAAGAGATCTGAAGAGGAGCCTGAGTTTGATTCTAATTTTTTAGAAAAAAAAATCATGATGAATTTGATTTACAATTAAGTGATCATGATAGCGATTAATTTGTGTTTGTAATAGAATATTATATGAATAAATCTATTATTGCATCAATAATATATTGTTCTATTATTGGAATATTCAATAAATTGTGAATTTTAGGTTTAAAATATGTCACCAAAGAGAAAACAGGA
>JAOSBO010000004.1:2790889-2801098 GCA_027563915.1 Erythroxylum rotundifolium
CGTGCATGCTCGTGTGGATACTGGTAGAGGACATTCGCGTGTAGCAGTGTCTACGAATCCGAATAACGTTCATCAATCTGTGTCAATCCGTGTAAAAGATATTTTGCGCAATCTATAATTTTTTCTGTTATACAACCTGTTGTATTATGGTCTTTTCCGCAGTGTATTGTGAATACTCGGGCCATACGCGATCCAACAATATAGGCTGGAAACCCGTGATGCAACTCCTATTAGGCTTATCGGAGAAAAATTCCATGAGCTTAGAAGTCACAACGAGAACTTGCTTTCTCAATTCATATAAAGTAAAAATGTCACATACCTTAGTGTTTCTTTTAATTCGAACTTAGTGTACAAAATTGAATGAAAAAATTAAAGAAGTAGTAAGTTGTATAGTTACAAAAAATTCACAATGATTTGAGGTATAATAAACCCCCAGGTTGGTATATAGGCTAGAAACCCATGGTGCAACTCCCACAAGGCTTATCGGTGAAAATTTTCATGAGCTTAAGAGTCACAGCGAGAACTTGGTTTCTCGATTCATATGGTGTAACAATGTCATGTAGTTTAGTGTTTCTTTTAATTCGAACTTAGTGTACGAACTTGAATCAAAAAATTAAGGAACTAGTAAGTTGTATAGTTATGGAAAATTCACAATGATTTGTGGCATAATAAACCCTAAGGATGGTATATAAGCTAGAAACCCGTGATGCAGCTCCTATAAGACTTATCAGTGAAAAATTTCACGAGCCTAGGAGTCACATTGAGAACTTGCTTTCTTGATTCGTATGGTGTAACAATGTCGTGTAGCTTAGTGTTTCTTCTAATTCGAACTTAGTGTACGAACTTGAATCAAAAACTTTAAAAAAGTAATAAGTTGTATAGTTACGGAAAATTCATAATGATTTGAGGCATAATAAACCCCTAGGATAGTATATAGGCTAGAAACCCGTGATATAGCTCCTTTAAGGCTTATTGGTGAAAATTTCCATGAGCAGAGTCATAATGAGAACTTCCTTTTTCGATTCACAGGTGTAAACAATGTCACGTATCATAGTGCTTATTTAAAATCAAACTTTGGAAGTCAACTTATAGGTGATTAATTCAAACATGATTACTTAAATTTCAATGTCATTAATTCTCACTTTTTTAAATAACAGTTTTGCATAAATGAGTAATGTTCTTGGATGTATAGACGATTAACAACTGATGGTTTCATTAATCCTGAGTTTGTTGAGAGAGTTGAAACTTTTATCACTATGCATGTTCTCAACCTGCATATGTGGATGGACCATATATCAAATATCTATGTAAAAAGTGCAAAAATATTTGTTTTCTTCCTCTTGATGAAGTGAATCTCCATTTGCTAAGAAAAAGGATTTGTTCCAAATTATTTTGAGTGTAAATGACATAGGGAGCCATTGATTTGTAGTACCTTAAGGGGTAATTAACTAAACTTGTTAATAAATGTGGATGAGTTTAAAGGGGGGATTCGATTTAGAACAAATAATATGGATGCAACTGAAAATTCTTACATCCAAATGGTTTATAATGTAGCCGGTTATACCTTTGGGCAAAATATAGAAAATCTTCAAGAAGAACCAAACCCACATGCAAAATAGTTTTTTAACTTACTACAATCAGCTAACCAAGAATTATTGCCAAATTGTGAGACGATGACTCGATTGTCTTCAATTGCTCGAATATTAAACATAAAGTCTAAAGGGCATATCTCTGATCAAAGTTTTGATAAAACTCTTGGTTGGTATAATGAATGCCTCTTAATCATACCATGGTTGATAATTTTTACAATATGAAGAAACTTATTAGGGGTCTTGGGTTGCAGTTGAAAATTTTAATTATTAAAAATTGGGATGTATGTTGTTTTTAGGAGATGAAATGGAATTACAAAAGTGCAAATTTTATGATCAATCTAGGTTCAAACCTAGAAAGTGTACTATGAATCAGAATTAGTACCTTGGAAGCGAATATATTATTTCCTGCTAACTTCAAGACTTCAAAGACTATATGCCTCTAATATTGCATCTTATGAGATGACATAATGAACATGAACAGGAAGATAGAATAATGAGTCATCCATCAGATGCATTAGTATAGAAATATTTCAATAACACCCATTCTGAGTTTGCAGTTAAAAGTCCAAATGTTTGGTTAGGATTGTCGATGGAATGATTCCAACCTTTTAGTCAATCCGACCAATAATATTCATCATGGTCAATCATGATTACTCTTTATAATTTGCCCCTATGGATGTGTATGAATGAGGCATATATGTTCTTGACAGTGATTGTGCCAGAGCCTAAAAATCCAAAGCATAAAATTTATGTATTCTTACAATCACTAGTCTCTAAATTGCATCATCTTTGGGAATATGGTGTAGAAACATATGATGTGATGGAGCACAGTAGGAAAATTGACTTGTCCTTATTATGGCAATGATTTTGATGCATTTTATCTTCCAAATGGGCCAAAACATCTTGGTTTGATAATTACAAGAAATTTTTTCCTACAGATCATCCATTTAGATGCAATAAACAAAAGTTCATTAAGAATAGGATGGTACAAACACCTCCTCCCCTTCACAAAGCTGATGAAGAGATATTACAGGAGATTGATGAATTAGGGTTATTGAAAGTTATAGAACTTGAAACTGATGAAGTTAATACAGTCATTAGTAAAAATTTTGGTTGGAGAAAACGAAGCATCTTTTGGGATTTGTCATATTGGAAAACTAATTTGATACGTTATAAAATAAATGTGATACTAAAAAAATATTTTGACAATTTGTTCAATACCATAATGAATATTGAAAGGAGAACAAAGGACAGTGCAAAATCACAAGCTGATTTGGAGCTTTTTTGTAAAAGGAATCAATTAGATAAAGATCTTCACACCGATAAATATCCGAAAGCATGTTACACTTTGGATAAAAAACAAAATCAAATTTTGTATAAATGGTTGATATGTTTCAAACTTGGCAAGGTGTGTGGACATAAAGAAGTACAAATTATTTGGGATAAAAATTCATGATTGTCATATGTTTATGCGAAAACTAATTCCAATTGTATTTTGAAAGTTGCTACCAAATAAGGTTTGGGAAGCTATAACATAATTACGTTTGTATTTCAAAAGCTTAACATCATTTGAAATAAAGTTGATTGAAACGGAAAAACTAGAAAAAGAAATTCCAGTAATCTTGTGCAAATTAGAAGGGATTTTTCCTCCAGACTTTTTTGATTGTATGGAGCATCTGCCCATGCATTTAGCACAAAAGGCTAAACTTGCTGGTCTAAGTTAATATTGATAGATTTATCCATTTGATAGGTAATTATAGTAAATATTTAAATTGGAGTTATAACATGTTTTAATCACAGAATTGTATATCAATAGCTATTTGTAATGTAGATATTTGCATCACTTGAGGAAAAATGTCAAAAACAAGGCTAGAGTTGAAGGTTCGATATGTAATGCTTATTTAGCGAAGGAAGCAAATATATTTTGTTCACATTATTTTGAGCTGCATATGCAAACAATAGAAAGAAAAGTTCCTTGTAATGACGATGGAGGAGGAACGAGTGATGTTGATGGTAACTTATCCATTTTCATATATTCTAGATGAACATATGGACGGTCAACAAGAAGAGTGTTAATAGAAGAAGAAATAAAAGTTGCCCGTGGTTACATTTTATTGAACTATCAGGAGGTTCAACCTTTGTGCAGTAAATTGAAGTTGATTTTCAAATTGATTATTTGGGTTTTCGAAGTTAGTGTTGTTCACAACTAAAATTTATAATAATGTCTTTAGATTATATGAGGAATTGTTATCCGAACTAATGCCTAAAAAAACACAGTATGATATCAATAAAAAAGTTGAAAGATATTTTCCTCAATGGTTTGAGAAATATGTAAGTTTTCACTTACAATTATTGAAATGGTTGAATTATCATATCAAAGTTTTCAAATGACATTATACTATTCAAGATGATAATTTTTTTGTAGGACTTAGAAAATCCAATAAAGAACAAGTTCATATGTGATCTTGCGAAAGGACCTTTGTGAACTGTTAAATTGTACCTAGTATATTTTGTTAATGGATACAAATTTGATACAGAATATCATGGTTATAGGATGACAACAATAGATAGTAGGTTTTGCATACATGGAGGATTGATGAATTACTATGACAAAATTATTGAAATACTTGAAATTGAGTACCCTACATTGTCAATAAAGCAGAGTGTGACATTTAAGTGTGACTAGTTTGATCCAACTCTAATGTTAATACAGAAGTGCGTAGCCGATACAATCTAGTTAAAATCAACCGACAAAGAAGATTTAGACAATTTGAACCTTTTTGTGCTGGTGATACAAGCAATTAAAGTGTATTATATCCCGTTTCCTAGCTTACAATGAGATAAGTCAAATTGGTTAGTCGTTTGTAAAGTAAAACCTAGAGGTGCTTTTGAATTACATGGAAAAGAAGAAAAATAAGAGAATTGAAAGTGAATTGTTTTAGAAAAATGTTTATGAAATAAATGTATATGTTACATATGATGAAAATGAACCTTTGAACAATCCAAATAATGAATATCTTCAAATTTTTACTGAAGAGGATGACAAGGGTGAGAGATGGGAGGAGGAGCTTGAGTTTAATTCTAATTCTTCAGAGAAAGAAGATGATAAATTTAATTTACAATTAAATAATCATGATAGTAATTAATTTGTGTTTGTAATAGAATATCACATGAATAAATCTATTTTACATCAACAATAAATTGCTATATATTCAATTTATATTTTTCTATTACTGGAATATTTAACAAAATATGGATTTCAAGTTAAAAATATGTCACCAAAGAGAAAATAGGATATGATGCAATCAAGGTTAAGGTTACCACAATTTGGAGCCAGTTACTTTCTAGGTGAAGCATCACATGTTGCATTTGCTACAAAATCAAGTATTCTACCTCCAGCTATTACATATCCAGAGGAGGCATCACCTTTTGTCTGAAACTACACCATCCAATAGCCCTGATACACCATCCATCACCCTTATAACAACAGAGATATTAGGGTAAACGTTACAGATAAAGAAGGCAGCCTCCAATTTGGAGCTAAGAGAGTAGATGGAAGAACGTATATCACAATAGTCAACAATTTGTGAGTGAAAATACATACATGATAACACCGTAGGTTTATATTAAAGTTATAGGTTTTAATTTGAGAATGATCCAAAATTGCTTATATATTAGGTTGGTTCCATCTGGAAAGTGCTCAAGAAACATGACATTCAAGTTCAAGGAGAAGATTGATCTTAAGGGTTATATATAGAAGAATGTCTCTCAGGCGATAAAGGATTTTTATTATCAGGAGTCTGAGGTACAAAAAATATATTCTTTTGTATTTTTTATCTAATTAAAATTTTACATTAATTAGATAAATATTGTAGGTTCTAAGTACTTATAATATGTTTTTGTTTTTTCTTCAGAAAGAATTTTTATGAATTCCAAATTTTACACAGTAATTTATAAATACACGTTACAAAGATTTTCTTAGTGCCTTACACAAGATTGATGTACGACCTCTATATATATCTGAAGAAATATGGAGTCATTGGTAGCAATAGTGGACATCACTTGAAGCAATGTCCATTTCATAGCGCAATTCTATCAATAGACGTGGAGGACCAGGGGACATTAGAGGATCTATTACCTACCAGGAGCATATTGAGAAACTTGTAAGTATCTACACTTTATATTTATATTCTGATTTTTTTTACTTTGATGTATTTCAATTTAATTTGATGTGTGAATTTTGGAATGAAAATATATGCGTATTATGGATAATGATAATGCTATAAATGTCTGGTGCGATATATGGATGCATTGTTGAGTTACTTTTTTTGTTCAACAGAGGGTAAATATCATAAAAATAGAGGAAACTTTGTCAAAATTTTTGAAAACTGTAGTTCACTTCCAACATTTTATTATGATGTAGGAAAAATCTATGGGCAGAAAGCCTACACTCTGTCAGCTCTTTTTACACACCTATATTAAGAAACATGATGGTGTGACCTTCATCAGCACTCGATATAGAGAACTTAATGTATGTGAAATTATGCTTTAATATTAATTCTTAATAAATATCACTTATTAACATAAGCATTGCCTCCTGATAGGACGAGCATTCAACAATAGTCTCAGCACTCTGAAATTGTTGATAAGAGTCAAGCATATTTTGATATAGTGGGTGATAAGGACCGTTATGAAAGGATCTTAGGCTTAGATTCCTTTGCAAACACATGCTATTCGTAATTCTCCACACCCAGCAAAACTGTATCTAGTAAGCAGTCGGTATCTAATAAGAGAGTCGTTCGACTTGAGAGCACGGTACAAATGCTGACAACTCAGTTGTAACAGTCAATGGAGTACATAGCCTAGCTCCATAATAAGGTGGATGAGTTGAAGGGGAACAGCAGAATCTCGTTGCAACAATCAGACTGTTTGACTTCACCAACTGCATAGGTTAGTTTTGCTACTCTCAAGTCATTTTGTATGAATTATATATTTATTATTGTAGATAATTTTTTTGTCATCACTTTATATTATCATTCAACTTACTATTTAGATAAATTAAATGTAAAAAAAATTCAATATGTTATCATCAGAAATGTAGAAATTAAATATCAATCATAAAATTACCAATCAAAATTAAATTTACAACTTAAATGTATGAAAAATGAAAAAAACAATATCAGTGAATTTATCGATGGAATTATAATATCTATCAGTAAATTTAGTGTCAAATTTACCAACAAAATAAGAACATTCCTTCAATAAATAGTTTGCTGACGGAAAAACTTACCATCGCTAAATTTTTTGACAGAACTTCAACAACTTGACCGTCTCTAAATTTATCTATGCATATGCAATATGTGATGATAAATTTACCAATAGGACACAACTTACCATCGCTAAATGTTCCGACAGATTTTCAATACTTTGTTCGTTGGTAATATTTACCGACAAAATAGAAATATTCCGTCGATAAAGTTATCAACGGGCTTAAAAATTCCGTCGCTATATTTAGCAACGGAAAAAATTTTGTTTGCTGATAAATTACCGACAAAATATTTCTATTCCATCGCTAAAAATTACCGACGGTAATTTCTGTCGACAAATTCGCTTGCCGACGAAAAACCTTCACATTCTATAGGTAATTTCCGTTGCTAAACACCCATTTTCTTGTAGTGTTCTATAATCACTAACTGTCATGTTCCTCTTGGCTTCTTCACGAACAGCTATAGAGAAGAAATAGACGAAAGAGTGGTTGCAAGTGTTCATATTTGGGTCACGAGTGTTGAAGGCATAGCCTGTATCGGTAGATCCTTTATACCAATGAAGGAACGTACTTGTCAGTATTTCTAATTCCCGAGGCTTAGGTATTTCCTTCATTATCTGAACTGTATAGCCCCAAGATACGGATACGATCCAGTTGTTGGCTTTCTCGTAGCAGACGGATTGTTACATAAGCCCTGCAGAGTCCAGTTGAACTGACTCTAAGAACCTCTCAAGTGCTTTGATTCTGTCTGCTTCAGAAAATATTGTTAGAAAATATTACAGCAATCAATGAGAAATATTTTCCTCTAGTAATTAGGAGCTAAATTAGAGGACAGAATATTTGATCCCTGTAATTTCTCTAGTGATTAATTTTTAAACTCCTATTAAAGGAGTATCTTGTACCTATTGTAAAAACACAATACAATGGAAAAGTTCCCAAAGTCTCTCTGTCCAATTTTTATCATGGTATCAAAGCAGTGATCGATCTTCGGGTTAATTCACTATTTCATCATATGCCTGTGTAATACCTGCTCTTACCAACAATGAGTGAAACCAACATTTTGCAAATCTGGCAATGTCCGAGGCTGCTACTGCTCTGTCATATCAAATTGCACAGTTACTTGGTCAGCATTCAAACACAAAGCAAGAAAGTAATCCCAGCAGTCAACCATTGACAATTGATGTAAAATTAAACAATCACAACTATGTTTTCTAGGCAAGGATGATGGAAGTGGCTATTGGCGGCCGGGGACGCCTCAACCACCTTACGGGAGATTCGGCTCCACCAGAGATGATAGAAGCATCATATTCCAGATGGAGGCAGAGTGATTTACAGGTTTTTCCTTAGATAACTCAAGCTATTAAACCTGATTTGGTACAACAATACATTCATTATCCCACTTCAAAGGATTTGTGGGAGGGCCTCGCAATCACTTATCAAAGTGGGAAGGACGGGCTTCAAATATTTGATCTGATGACAAAGGCTAACTGGCTGCAACAAGGACAACAATCATTGGAGCAGTACTTTAGCGCTTCGCAGAGCATTTGGAAGGAAATTGATAGGTGGCAACCAAATCCAATGGTTTTGCCAGCCGATATCATCACCTTCAACAAGTTACAGCAGGAAACAAGGTTATTCCAATTTCTTACTAGATTGATTGATGACTATGATGCAATTAAACGTGATATCCTCAAGGAGAAGTCGTTCCCCTCAGTCGAGGCAGCATATGTCCTTATCCGTCGCGAATCTGCCAGGAAGAACATCCTGGGCCCTTTGGTAGATTCAAGCGGCACTAATACATCATTGGGGATTGGATTGGCAGCAAAGGGATAAGCGCAAAATCAAGTGCAGTATCAAACAGAGGCACCAGGGCTATCAAAGAACAGCCGATCAAAATTAGCCGGAGGATCGGCGAACTCATCATCCCGGCCTTAAAACCGACCGAACGTGTAACCATTACGGGATAAAGGGACATCTCAAACAAGATTGTTTCCATCTCGTTGGCTACCCGGAGTGGTGGGAGCATTAAGAGAAGAAATCAAAAAGAGACAGAACAGAGAATCGAGGGAAAGGGGGCAAGGTTGCAGTTGCAATCGAAAGTCAAAAGACCATCGGAGAAATCAAGGAAGGGTCAGACGATGAGGGTGGATTCGCCGCTGTAGGAGTTGGGTTGAACAAAGGATCGGCAGCTAAGAGAAATGAAGGAAACCTTACGCGAATCTCAGGTAAAGGATTTGGGGGAAAATTTTTGCCCCCAAGTCCTTCTATTTTAAACCCTAGATACTTCAAGCATGGGTGTTTTGGTGATAATGTTTCAGACCTAGAAGATGTTGAATATGTTGAAACTAGTTCGGATAATATGCTTAATTCATGTTCTGACCTCAGCACTTTTCAAATTTTAAAAATTGACCCTGGAGGTTTCGAAAAAGGTAGAGTAACCCCAGAACTTCTGGGAAATTGCAGGATGACCTTGGCGGGTTTGGGAAAATTCAAGATAGGCCCCATAATTTGTCTAAATTGCAGGTTAACCCCAGTAAATGTGAAAATTTACAATCAACATCCTCTGTGTGTGTAGTTCGAGAACCGAAGGAGAAAAAGACTACTCAGTGGATCTTTGATTGCAGAGCGACAGACACAATGACTTATGATGTGTCTGACATTGTGCATAAGACTCATCCTCAGAAATCACATATTCAGACTGCAAATGGGGATCTTACACCCGTTCAAGGAGTGGGGGTTGTGAAGTTGAACCCCACATTAAAATTGTCCAATTGTTTATTTGTGCCTTCATTATCATGAAAGTTTCTTTCTATTAGCCACTTGACGAAAGAGCTCAACTACACTGTTCTAATGTACCCTTTCCTTTTGTTTGTTATAGGATATCCATACGAAGGAGATCATTGGGAGTGGAACTAAGCGGGGTGGACTCTGCTACATTGATGAGGTGGCTCAGAAAGGATAGGCAATGCTAGCTCATGGATCGGTAAACTGGCAGAGTTGGCTGTGGCACAGACAACTTAGGCATCCATCAACCGGTTATCTAAAATTACTGTTTCCTAAATTTTCTGATAATAATATTCAGTGTGATACCTGTGTTTTGACCAAAAGCCACCAACATACTTTTCCATCCAATAATACTAGGGTTAAAACTGTTTTTTCATTAATACATTCGGGTATTTGGGGTCCGGCTCTAGTATCTGGGGCTAGTGGATTTAAATTTTTTCTATTATTTATTGATGATTGCACCCGAATGACCTGGATTTATTTCTTGAAACATAAATTGGAAGTGCCTCAGAAGTTTATTCACTTTTACCATATGATCCAAAACCAATATCACAAACAGATCAAAAT
>JAOSBO010000004.1:3023433-3039512 GCA_027563915.1 Erythroxylum rotundifolium
ATGAAGGTCAGGAGAGCCTTTCGGCACAAAGCATCATAAAGATGGCTGCTGAAACTGCGACGAGTGTCTTCACCCCTAAAGTTTATAAAGACATCGTACCTCCATCGGTAAGACTGGGAGGCCAAAGAAGAAGAAGAAGAAAAAGAAGCCATTGTTGTTGAACGTGAGTATCGCAACACTTCGTGCATTTTTTAAGAAAGCAATTTATTGAGTTCAAGTCTTCATTTTTTTTTCGTCTTCTTGCATGTGGACAGTATGTCCGCAACTGGCTTTCCTCCATTTTTTTTTCCTTCTTTTTGCACGCGGACAGTTGTCCACATGCACTTTGCTTCCTTCTTTTTCTGAGAAGTTTCGCGATTGTCATTTTCTATTATTATTAGGCAACGTCCATCCTGTTGTTCAACGTTAAGTCTTCTTTTATCTTTTCTTTTACCTTTTACATTAAAAAGCCTTAACGTTAAATCTTTTTTTAATAACAATTTAGGAGACAAAGAGGCAAGGCAACGATTTTATATAAATCATTATATAAATTAAATAAATTATTTAATTTATTATATGATAATTTATTAAATAATTTAGATGACATATTATTATATTTTTTGTTAGTACAGAAAAGATAATTAATATTAGAAATTTTTTTTATGAAATAAATGAATAAAATTATTTTGTTTCTTTTTATAAATAATATTAATAAAAAAGGAGTTAATAAAAATGGCAAAAAGGAGTTGATAATAATAATAATAAGTCACCTTGCCTTGGCTTGAGTTAAAAGTAAAAAGGTTAGTTTTTTTATACATATAGTCCCAGGTTTTTCAAGTTATACGGTTTTTTACGTTAAAAGAGGGAAGTGGGAAAAAAAAAAAGGAAATTAGTTTTTTTTTTCACTCTTTTGGTTTTTCGTTTAAAATAAAAAAGGAGTTTTTGTCTCCTGGTACGAACGTTCAAAACAGCGGAGGAAGAAAGGAGGCTTTAAACTTCTTTAATGTTCACCGTAGCTATATTAAGTGTTGAAAGTAAGGCTTATTTTTTAGTTTTTAAGTACATAGAGACCTCGTCTCTTCAAAATTCACTGTCGACTAATTTTCGTAAATTTCAAGTATTTATTTTTCCTACTTTTAAAATTAGTATAAATTTTGAACGTAATAGATTAATTTAAGATTGCAATATTTGTTTCTGCCGTATCTGCAATCCTTCAATTTCCCAGCAAACGTGTAGAAAGTTTGATAAAATAGGTCACGTCTACATCAAGTTCCGTGACGAAGTTAAGTGTACAGTGTAAAGCTTAAACATGGCAGCATAAGATTAACTGGTAGATGATAAACACTACCCACTAACCAGAAAGGAATAGATAAACCTAATCCACAAGAAGAAGGAGAGGAAGAAGACGGTGAGATGACATGTTTAAAAACGTACGTTACATCACATGGCATGACAAAAATTCGGCAGATCTATGAAGATGTGCAAGATTAGCTTTACTTTAATCTTATTAGTGTAATGTTAGATATATGTTAAATATATCCATTTTACTTTATTTTGATATATTTCTTTAAATTGACATATTTTTTATTATCTTGGTTTCAAAAACTTAGTTGAATGATATTTTAGATAGAATAGAATTATATATTGAGTAGATGGGCATTTGGTAAAGAATATTGAAGAAAATTCTAGATTGAATAAAATTGATTTACGTGTGTGGTGGAAAAATAGGGTTAAGGGCATTTTTGTAAAATTTCATTGGTGAATTAAGTGACCTTCTCTAACGCATGGGGCGGTGGGTTTTATGAAAATGAGACATGAACTACGGTTGAATAAGTGAGGGTGTGTGCGTGAGTGCTTTGGTGAAGTGCGTATCTTGTTATTAGTTTCTATTTTGACATTGAATGTTAGAATAACACACAGTTTATGCGTGTTATTCATGCGTATACGTGGGTATGATTTTTATTCATGCGTACACGTGGGTACTCATGTTTCTACAGTAATTATTTTGGAAATCACTTGAACTAAACCTTCATCTATTGGAAATTATTTTGGAAATCACTTGAACTAAACCTTCATCTACTGGAAGGGTTTTTGATTGGGAGGATTTGACATTGCATACATATTCTGCTGGGTGTTACGTATTAACTGAGCAACCGTACTTTGACTTTGGAGCTGGTGTAGATTATTTCAGCTGGTCGACAATTATTCAGATATATTTCGGGAAGCTGATAATAGGGAAGACTGTTTTTATTTCAAGTGTATTGTTGTTCTTTTCTTAGTTGATTAATCACTTGAGTTGCTTTTATTGATTATTTTTCATTGAGAGCGGTAGAGAAAAATCTTCTATTGAGGGTAACACGAGTTGGTCGTGTTATTGGGTGTGAAAATCTTTCATGAGAAGTTAGATTAAGAGATAGTGTCAAGGGTTGAGTAGTGTCGGCTCAGTAAAGCCTTGAGTAATTCTATTATATTTCGGTGAAAGTATTAATCTAGGTGAAGGCCCCGCAGACGTAGACAAAGAGTGTCAAACTATATTATCAAGTTTCTAGTGTAATCTGCTATTTTTCTTTTGATTGATTTTTGCTTTTATTTGTGCCAGAGAGGAAATCAGACAGTTTGCGAAACTACTACTCTCTCAGTTTTTCAATTAGTGCTGTTTATGTTGTTTGGTATTCTTTTTTAAAACGAATGTGAACTCGTTAAACGAGACTGGCTCTTTGATTTTATAGCAAGTTACTGTCTTCTTCTATTTCTGTATGCTTACTTCATCTGGGATTGATTATTACTGAGAAGTCCACTAAAGATCAGAAATTATTGAAAAAGGAGCATGATGTTTCTTTTGTTCCTGCTGTGGCGATTGAAAAATAAAAAAATTTAATATATTTTAAGATAATTATGTATTCACAAAATATCGTCTTAATTCATCCTATTTTATTATATCGGGGATGTGATATTGCTTTACCTAAAACAGTTATATTGAGTACCTAAGGATGAGGACAAATAAAAAATTTTATTTTTTAAAAATATAACATGCTATAAATAATATTTATTGGATTAAATATATTAATGGGCCTTAAATACCAATCTCTAGCTTATTTGTGGTTTGTATTAAAAAAATTTCAAAAACAGTAATTAAAAATAAAAAAAATGTATAATTTTGGGATTGGCGAGATGTTTACAAACATACAGCGGAGATAGAACAATTGGAAAGGTACAGTGGGCGAACAGAACCCAAGATGCTATATAATCGACTTTTAAGTTGAAGTAATTAAATTCTATTTAAATTATTATAATTATATTAAATTATTAATTTTAAATTAGTTTCAATTGGTTTTGATCGAGTTTAGGTGAGTTAATATATTAATGATATTTAATTAGTCTTTATCTAATATTCATAATCCGTGTATTTTATCATTATGTTTTAACTAAAATCTAAAAAATTATTTAAAAATTAAAATAGAAAGAATTGTTTCAAAATTTTAAAAGTTAAGAGATTTTTTATTTCTTAAATTATAAGGAATATTTTCATCTTTTACCTTTATTTTTAATAGGTTTAAAAGAAATATATATTAACTGTTAAAAAGACATTTCCTTTGATTTTATAGCAAGTTAATGTCTTCTTCTGTATGCTTTCCCTAAAACATTTATATCGATTACTCAAGGGTAAGGACAACTTGAGAAAACACTTAAAAGAATTCAAGAAATACCAATCTCTAGCTTATTTAAATCTTGCAAAGAAAGCGGAGATCTTGTGCTTGACGGGTACATGCAACACGCCATTGGTTGCTTAACAAAGTAATTTAGCTTAGGAGTTGGAGTTGGATAGATACTTTGGACTATATTTTGTGTAATCAAAATCAATATTTTAAAATTTGGATTGGAAGTTAAATCAGTAAAACAAGATATTTAAGGTTTAAAAGGTTTAGCTAGTATTATCATTAAAATTTAAAAAAATGAAAAAATTGAAATATGATTAAAAGAAGTTGTCCTTATCTACCAAAGAATTTGAAGTTTAATTAAAAATAAATTATTTTATTAAAATTTCTTTTTTATTTTATTAACTTGTTTAAGAAACATTTTGGATTTACTATCATCCATTGATGCAAGTTGAGGGTTATTACATTTAATTCTAATCTATATACTTAGGGTTGGTCCGTCCTCAATTATTTTTACTACTTAAAATTTGAAAAATAATATCTAGTTTAGTTCAATTCAAATTAATTCTTAAGAATTTAAACTCTATTAAATTTCAATTGGCTTGATTGAAATCTAATATTATCTTGACATCATTTTCATATTTCAACTAAATCAATTTGATTCGGTTCAATTTAACTCGTTAAATTCAAAATTGATTAGTTCTTGATCAAAACCTATTTGATTTGTCATTTGCTAAATAATCACTTATCGCTTAGAAATCTTCCTTGTTTTTCTTTTCTTTTTATTCTACCGTATGTTACATATTTAGTTAGTTGGTCAGGTTTTTGTGAATAGTGTGAATTAAAATTCCGCTTCTTTGTCCCCCTGCACCAATGATTCATATTCATCTTCTTAAACTTCATAAACTTCATGCTTTACATGTTCATGGCACTTCAGAGATTTGGATGCATATACCTTTACCTTAGATTTCATGAGAACATCTGTATTTGTTTTGTTAATACGATGTTAGAAGTTCAAATAATATAGACATAGGGATCTCACGAATAACCCTTCAAACTTGGCCGATGGAAGCAAAGTCATGATACTGCTTCCTAACTGAAATGATTAAGAAACATGGAACGTAAAGGCTATACTTGTTAGGTTCCAAATACTATCTCTTTTAGTAGTCACCACTCTTGATCTAAAACCAATACAAAATTATCATCTTGACGCTTCAATTGGAAGCTTTTTCGATACCCCTTTTTAAAGGAGAAATCTAAAGTTATGAGCCATAACATCAGCTCTCCTAGCATTTTTGAAAAACAGTAAACAATCATTAAAACCATTCCAACACAAAGGAATCAGTCATAGATAGACGAAATAAGCAAACACAACAAATGAGAATATATATATATGAATACTAAAAAAGCTGTTTAATATAAGTGGAGACAAACTCTATACAATTTTGCTCATAAATTGTCATCTTGGTCAGTCAAACATCATAAAACATAATCTCTACGGACAAAATATAGAACCTAGGAAAAAACGTTAAGGGTTCTTCATATAAGGAAAGAGCATAACCAAAAAACCAAAAACGCGTTGAGCTGTTATCCACTGAATTTAAGTTACGTAGCATGATATCGTCCAGGGTTCTTTCTGCATAATAAAATTGGACCTCGCCACTGTCCCCCAATGCAAGAAACACAGCTTTTAATCTCTCAAAAATTTTCCATGGCAGTGCTCTTTCCTTTTATTATGACTAATGGCAAAGAGTCTAATTTCTGGCGAAAAAGTCTTAAATCCAGTAAAATTTGAACTTTACTGGATTAAAATTAAATTTGTGCTATCAAGAATGCAAATGATACAAACAAAATTTCAAGGAATAAGTGTAATTTTTTAAAAATTAAGGATTATAATGAAAAAGTATCTATCACAATGAGTCTAATATAACTAAGGATTAAATTCGTTGGACTCTATATTATTTGATAAATTATCAATGTATTCATTGATTTTAAAAGTTATTAGTAACTTTCTTATAATTTTAGTTTTATAATACATGTTCCTCTGTCATTAATATTTTCGTTAAAAATATATACTCTAAAATGATCTCTCTCTTTTTTTGCAGATAACATTATACGTAACACTACAAGATGTCATCTTAAAATTCAAAGTTAGGGTTTGTAACTGATAAAACTAACACTATAAAGGAGATATTGACAGTATTTAAAAGTCAAGAGGTATATTGATAAAATGTTAAATTAAGAGATTTAAGAAATTTTATCATATAATTAACTTATAAAAGTTAACTACGTTTATATTGCATGAAATAAGTTTAAAATTTTAGCTTTATCACAAACAAAGTGTAAAATTAAATTTGTGAGAATTGCGTGACTAAAGTATTATTGACAAAACTAACTAAAATCATAGTTTTGCAACCAAAAAAAGAACATCACGATTTAATCATCCATTTTGTAAATTGAAAAAAATATTCAGGAAGATAATGACTCAAATTAAAGAATGAAAGTATTTTATTAACTCATTGTTAAGATGGAGTTACTTCAAGGCATTTTATAGTTTTTGTCATGATTAGATATTTTTCAACAGGAATGTGCTATGGTCAAAAACAAAAAAAGAACAGTGGTTCCACCATGATTAGGTCCGAAAATGACATGATTAGAGGGTGCTAGAAAGCATACCAAATCACCTTTACATAGTATATTGTATTAAACTATGTTACTTAATTTTACTATAGTAATAAAATGGTGGATATTATGATTATGTTGATGTATTGTACAATATTTTGGATGATTAAACTATATTTTGAGAATATTATGTAACAATAATAAAGCGTTTTGATCATTATAGTCTGATGAATCTTGAAAGCCAACTTGTAACCTCAAAGGCACCAAGAAGATCCCTAGTTCACTCAACAACTACACCACATGGTGGCCAATTAAAATATACAACTCTTACTTAACACATACATGAACTGTTTAGTTCACTCAACAACCACACCACATGGTGGCCAATTAAAATATACAACTCTTAACACATGAACTGCTTAGTTCACTCAACAACTACACCACACGGTGGCCAATTAAAATATACAACTCTCACTTAACACATACATGAACTGTTTAGTTCACTCAACAACCACACCACATGGTGGCCAATTA
The DNA here is from genome assembly GCA_027563915.1 of Erythroxylum rotundifolium. Classification (NCBI taxonomy): domain Eukaryota; kingdom Viridiplantae; phylum Streptophyta; class Magnoliopsida; order Malpighiales; family Erythroxylaceae; genus Erythroxylum; species Erythroxylum rotundifolium. The sequence goes on from JAOSBO010000004.1 coordinate 3,030,225, forward strand.
AAATATACAAGTTAACTCTTACTTAACACATGAACTCATGAACCCAATTAAAACAAAGCATAAAAGATGGAAGCATTGTATTAATTTTAAACAATGGCATTTGGTTCAAAAATAGTGTAGACCAACCACCATCATTTGAGAATTTACTTGTATTGTATAATATTTTAGATAATTAAACTATATTTTGAGGATATTATGTAACTAATTATAAAGCCTTTTGACCATTATATTTGGAAGAATCTTGAAAGCCAACTTGTAACCTCAAATGGCACCAATAAGATCCTTAGTTTACTCAACAACCACAACACATGGTGGCCACTTAAAATATACAACTCGTACTTAACACATGAACTGTTTAATTCACTCAACAACCACACCACATGGTGGCCAATTAAAATATGCAAGTTAACTCTTACTTAACACATGAACCCAATTAAAATAAAACATAAAACATGGAAGAATTGTATTCATTTTAAACAATGGCATTTGGTCCAAACACCACATGGTGGCCAATTAAAATATACAACTCTTAACACATGAACTGTTTAGTTCACTCAAAAACCACACCACATGGTGGCCAATTAAAATATACAACACTTACTTAACACATACATGAACTGTTTAGTTCACTCAACAACCTCACCACATGGTGGCCAATTAAAATATACAAGTTAACTCTTACTTAACACATGAACTCATGAACCCAATTAAAATAAAGCATAAAAGATGGAAGAATTGTATTCATTTTAAATAATGGCATTTGGTTCAAAAATAGTGTAGACCAACCACCACCATTTGAGATTTCACTTGTGTTGTATTGACACTTGGCTGAAGCTTAAAGGGTCTTGTCTGGTTTGCCGAAACTCGCTGTTGTCAACCCCACCGTCGACGCCCTTGTTCGAAGTGATTCCTCTATCGCAGTACGAAGCTAATTAAAGGAGGAGGAGGTGACAAAAGGGTCGAGACTTGATTTACTTGTGGCGGTCTGTTTTTAGTGTGATTGGGAATTGTAAATCGTGTTTTTGGGGTGGCTTTGGTTAGTTAGATAGGGTTTTAGTGAGAATATTGTGTTGCTGGGTTTTGATTTTTGATTTTAGACTGCAAGCAAACCAATTAAAGGAATGGTGAAAAGGAGTTCAAAACTTAGTAGTTTCTGGTTCTGTTAGTGTGACAATTGGGAATTGTATGGTGTTTACATGTTTCAAGTTGAATTGGAACAGTATTGATTTATGAGGCCTATTCCTAAGTTGTTTTGAGTTGGTAAGATTGGTTTCGGTTTTGAACTTATCAATTGATAATAAACTCTAATAAAAGATTATAGCGGCGGCAATTAGCACACGATTCACGAATGAGTTGCTAAATAATTTCAATTACCCAATCTGATGATTAATGGGCACGCAAAGGGGTACGAGTAAGGAATGAAAATAATCTGCTTGATAGTGTATTATCATTGGATGAATAATATTTCCATAACTTAGTTTCAGGTATTATTCTATAAAAGTCATTCTACTAAAAAACATAAGTGTCATTTCTATTTTTTAGCAATTAAATATAATTAAATAGTTATAATTTTTCTTTTTTTTAGTAATTAAATATAATATATTAAAATATATTAAATTTTTATGTAAAACAAAAATTTAATAATTTTTATTTCTAAAGACTTTTAACAAATCAACTATAATAAGTGTAACCAATCTTTTTTCTTAAAATTATCATAATTATAATGATTATACTTACTTTATTCTTCACTATATTCGTTATTATTATGACCCTAAGTGGTAGAATATCTGTTTTTGAACTTCGGTTAAGGAGCTGTAGTTAAAGGAACTATCGTTTTACTATTTTGGGTTCATTTGATTGCTTTCACTGGCATTGCAGGAGACAGCGAAGTTCATACTTCTGGTAGGCTAAGCTTTAATGCCACCACTTCTAACCGAGATGAGATACCAATCCGTTCGTTTCTCATTATCCACAGGTAATGTAGTACTCAAGTGCTTGAGTTTGCGTTTAACTAGTTCGGATGATTTAAATTAACTCTTTGATCTAATTCTAGTTTGAATGAATTCAATTTTGATATGTTAATTTTAGATTAGATTGAATTAAGTTTATTTAATAATTCTTTTATCATAAACTCCTTACAGGAGAGTTGAGAGCTACTTTACTAAGTATAAATTCAAGTGTTTTTAATTGATTAATTCATAAGTCAGGCGAACAACTTGATATTTAACTCTTCTAAACAAAAGGACATCATTTCATTTAGAAAAGTTGAACCTTAAGTTGATTTGGGCTTAAATGACCTAAGTCTTAACTCAATTAAAAAAAGACGATATTTGAAACTTTTAATTTAAAAAAATTATTAAAAAAATTGACGGACTAGCTATATTTGCCATCCCTACTCCTTACTCGTAATCTAACAATTGTAATACTTTTCTTATATGTAACTTCACAAAAGGTACAGTATAATACTTTTTTTGGTGTTTACCATGTTTGTTAATGTTGAAGTTTGTGAGCGTGTGTGGTAGAAGATTAATTGAATATATATTAGATTAATTTCTGAAAAATATCTTATATTAACAAACAGTATTTGATTTAATTGAATATATATGAAGTTTAAATTTTAGATTTTAAATTGAATTTTGACTAAAAAAGCTTTTAAGTTAACCCAATTCATTACTACTCTTATTTGCAACTCTAGAAATTGTAAAGTATGGTACTTCTATACCTTCCAATGTTGCATGTTTGCTTTGCTTCACATTCTGAAGCAATCTCTCATTGTCTTCGTATCTACCATTTGGAAGCTATTATATCTTTGATGTGTAACACTAAGTAGCTATGGCTATACTCAAGCACAACAACGGAACATGATAAAAATAAAAACTCCTACTCCAGAAAATCAAATTAAATACAGTGATGAAATAAATTAACAATTCTATCAGTAACAAATTAGTTAAGGGTTACGAGAATAAATCAATAAGAAATGAATGAATGGTAAAATTTAGTTATTTATTATGATTGAATGAATAGTTTTTTCATACCCTAATTGTAGGTAATAGTCTATACCCTTGATGTGTGGGAGGAATGGTTCTAATTCCTTTAAACACTAATATTTTTAATTTTTAATTAATTAATGTAAAATCTAATTAATTATAATATTAAAAAGTAATGGTAATCATTCTTTCATCTTGACCAACCATCATAATTATAATGATTATATTAATTCATATTTTTTAGTATATTCATTTTCATTCTTATTTCCATTACCATTGTCCTCGATGAACCAAGCAACCCTTAAATTGCAAACAAAGATTGACCTAGACGGAGCACTGAACTTGACGCAGTAAACTTTTTAGATCAGGTCACCAATGAACTTAAAGCACTGACCTTTTAGTTTGGGTCAGCTAAAGCATCTATTAAAGTATTAAAGTATGTTACTTGAGTTAAGATTCCTTCACCGTGGACATCAGAGTCTCATTTCCTTGGTTAAATGTTCCTTCTGTTGCCCCTTCAGTCTTAATAGTGTCATATAATTCCTGGAAGCTTGCAAGATGATCATTTGGATCCTCCATTGGTGCCCCTGCAAATTGGTTTGTTTGAACCAAATTGATGAGCCCAGGCAAAATATGAGAATTCTAAGCATGAACATTAGGTCTTTGGATACCGAGGTAATTGTCTACCACTGTGGGCTGGAAATAATCTTTGATAGGACGTTGGGGTAACTGTTCCTGTTCATCTCTATTATCTCCTTTTCCATTTCCTCCATTCAAATTAGCTACACCAAGTCTGGCTTTCAACTGAGCTAATCTTTGAGTCATTTCATCCCTCTCTCTTTGAATTCTCTGAAGTTTTTTTGCTTGATTTTCCATTTTCTTTTGCCGACGAATTGACTTTACTGTTCTTTCCAACTCTGGGTCAAAATGTCTTTCTTGCCCTCTAGTAGTTTGGGGCATACAATTTTTTTTAACTGCACAAGAAAACAAGAATGCAAAAAGAAAAAGAAACAAATAAGTTACTCTAGGGATAAAAAGAAAACCAACAAGCAAATATCAAACTAGCTATAGAAACAAAAAATTCAAACATTAATCCCTGGCAATGGCACCAAAAACTTGTTCGTAAACCTCAAATGTGTGGTTGTCGAAGTGAGTAACAAATCGGTAAGATCGAGTCGTGTCCACAGGGATTATGAGAAAATTTAAATCTATGCTAGCTAACGGTATTTGAAATTGGGTTGGATGAAATTTTAGAAAATTAAAAGCAATGTAAAGAATTATAAAAAAAATACAGATGAATTTCTAAGCAACTTCCCAATTTAATGCAACCAATATGAAAAATCTCTGTAACAACTAATTTCAAAAAAAAAGTGCAACAATTGACTAGTTAAAGGTATTAACGTCAATGGGAAATGACTTTTTCTTAGGGAATGATATTTTGTCAACCTTAATATTGAATTAGCTATCCTACACAAATGAATAATCATAACCTTGTATGTAAATTTTAAATGTAATTAATCCCCTTCTCCTAAAGGTGAATTAATCTATCCACTCTAGACATCACTTAGTAATCCCTTACTTAAGTTCTTTCTAGAGTTTCTTAAGTTCCAAACCCAACCTTCTATTTTCACCTCCCAGGTTTCTTGGGTCTCCCCACTCACAAGAAAATCCTAGTTAAAATTCCTTCAATCTTCTAGAAAAAATTCCCTTTTTTCAAAAGTGAATTTATATCAAGCAATCTTCCAATAATCCAAATCCAAAGTAAGAACAATTAAATCCAAGGAAAATCAGCAAGTGTATGAATATTCAGTCCTGGATTTAAGCCAAATTCAATATTAAAGTATCATCAAAATATCAAATCCCTAAGAGAAATTAAAGTTTTAGCCACAAATCATCATGCCAAGCAATCCAAAAATATATACGCTAGACAAATTCATAATGAATCAATTATAAATGAAGAACAAAGCTCCAAATATGCAGCAGAATAAAAATGCTCTCCCCTCTACTTGTGTGGCTTCCTAGTTGTCCAGTGAAGGCTTCTTGATTTTCAGTGAATGGAGACTACTTCAGAAGACAATGTTGCGTGAGTGAGGGTGGAGGCTGATGCGTGAATGGCTGTTCGTGCGTGGAAGTGAAGTAGTGGACATGTTGTATGTCTTCTTGGAGTTACATGCATGGCTATTTGCTTCTGGTGGATGGAGGCTACGTTAGTTGAATGAAGTGTGAGTGGAGAGTAAGATGCTTGAATAAATGGAGCTGTCTATGTTTTGTGCATGAGGGCTGGCTGCATGCGTGAACCTTTGGTTGGTAAGTGACGTGGAGGCTGGCTTCGTTGTTTCGTCTGGAACTTGCGTGGGTGGGTGAAGGGCTACTTGCGTGTTGGCGTAGTGGAGGCTGGTTGGGTCTCTTATGCGTGGAGGAGAGGGCTGTGTTGGTGGCCTAGTAGAGGCGTTCTCTGTGTGGAGCTGCTTTGGTGGAGGCTAGTGTGAGGGAAGTGAGTGAAGGTTGCATGCATGGGGGCTTGAGTTTGCATGAGTGGAGGCTTGATGGGTGGGTTGCATCACTTGATCAAATGGAGATGGTTGGAGATAGCATTTTGTGAAGTTAGAGTCTTGCGTAAATTAAGTCTTGCGTGAATTTTTTTTCTTTTTTTAGTGGAGCTTGGGCTAGATAGATGATTTGTCTTTTGCCGGATGGCCTCTGCGTAAATGAGAGTGGAGTGGAGGTGTCAGTGAAGAGCTGGCGTTGGCATGGGTTGGAGCATGAGTGGGTCATGGATGCTAGTGTGAGTGTATAGATGGGTGGATGTAGCTGAAGTGAGTGGAGCCTGTGGCGGAGTGTGAGAGGCTGGAAGCAGCGTTGGTGAGTTATTGTGTGTGAGTGAAGGGCGACTCTATGTGTTGGGAGGCAGCTTAATATGGGTTTATGGACCATAGGTTGGCGTTGGCATGCGTTGGAGGCAGATGAATTATGGCTGTCTGCGTCTACGTTTCTTTTTCTTTTTACTCCACATTTTGCTGCTCCTTTTTTTCCTTTTGCAATTCACGTTGAACTATCTGCTTTTAAAAAAATGCTAGCCATCCTCCTTTGTATGACTCTATTCAGTGGCAGCCCTCTCTTCTTTCGCTCTATTTTTCCCAAAAATTCCTAACACTCAAAGATAATACAAAAACAACAATTTAGTATATATTTACTTCAAACTACTACACAATTGACCCAAATTAACGCATTAAATAATAGTCTATCGGTATCTTTATCAAATACCCCCACACTTAAACTATTGCTTACCCTCAAGCAATTTAAAAACGAAAAAAATTTAATAGAAAATTTCATCAATTCATTTTTAAAGAAGATTGAATGTGTGCATTCATTCAAACTTCAACAAACTCAAGCTTTGAGCTACTACATATCATAATTTTTTCACCAATGCACATAACACAAAGTCAAAGGTAGACACCATTGATCAAAGACACATATAAAATTCAGATAGATTTTTCTCACGTTTTCGCTCGTATCACTTAGTGTTTAGGGTTTGTGTTTCACTCAAGACTCCCTCTAAAAAACTACACTGTCATAGGCTTGCATATTCACCAATTTTCTACCACATAAAATACACACCAACATATATCAAAAGGATTTTTATTTAGGGTTGTAATGGGGTTTGGGTTAAGGTAGGATTAAAAGGTCAGGGGTTAACCCACAAGCGTTAACAAAGCACTAAGTAAAAGGGATAACTAAATACAAAAACTGAGATAAACAAATGAACACATGGGACTACTACTACTCTTCACGAACTAATGCTACTATGTTTGATTCTTTTTCTTTCGCTTTTTTCTTCTCCTTTTTTTTACTTTCTTTTTCTTTTTCTTTTTTTGTTTTTCTTTTTGTTTTGTTTTGTTGTTTTTTTTTTGTTTTTGCAAAACAAGAGAAAACAAAAGAAACATAAATCAATAAAATATGAGTAGGAGTATCTCTATAAACATCTTAGAATAACAAGTAAGCTCCAAAGTCCCAAACTATAGACCCAATGATCACTTAGCACTTCATTACACTTGTGACTGGGCAAGGCTAGTGGAGTTTTGAATTTTTAAGTGTTTATTTTTCAATAAAAAAGGGTGAAGGTTCAAAAGGGGTTACAAGGGATAATGTATAAGGTGGGTCATTTAAGCTAATGGGTTTAAAACAAAGAATGCTTTAATCATTTCGATAAAGCGTGTATCTCGTAGTTTCAAACCGGTTTAATGCAAGTTCTAGAGGTAGTCTTCCTAGGGGAGCATCACACACAAGGAAATGAATATAAAATGTATTCATGTAGGCTCAAAAACTCACATGTGCCTATGTGAAAATCCATCAAAATTTTATACATTACCTAATCACTCAAGTGTTAATTATTGACTGAGTTTATGCAACTAACTACTTCAATCAATCTATATAACTCACCTTCCACTTAAGTCGCCTAATTCAAATTCAAGCACACAACTCAATTCTCAGTCCAACTACTATGACAAAATAGCATGGTTCAACCTTCATCACAGTTCAGGTGCAAGATTGTAAAAATTTTAAAATTGGTCCCAAAATACCCCCACACTTAAATGGGACATTGTCCCCATTGACCTAACAAAATATAAAGAGATGAGAAAATAAGGACTCCTTGGATCAAAGAGGGCTCAGTGACTTGAAATTAGAAATCAGAATTCACAGCTCCAATCTTTCATTCCTAAAAAAAATGATAAAACACAAATAAGGTACTCAAATGAAAGCAATAAAAAGAAATTGAAACAACAAATAAGTAAAATGAAAGGATAAGACTGGGTTGCCTCCCAACAAGCACTATGTTTAACTCCAATAGCTTGCCGTAGCCATTTGATCATGGGTCTTTAAGTGAAATGCTTGCAATGTTCCTCAACTCTTGACCATAATAATGCTTCAATTTTTGCCCATTCACTTTGAACGTTCTTCCGTCACTTCCTTTAACTTCGATTGCTCCATAAGAGGTAACATTTTTCACAACAAAGGGCCCTGACCATCTAGAGCGCAATTTTCCTGGAAAAAACTTCAATCTCAAGTTGAAAAGCAGAACTTTCTCTCTTGGGGGCAAATTCTTTCCTCATGATGTGTTGGTCATGCCATTTCTTAGTTTTCTCTTTATAGATTTTAGAGTTCTCATATGCTTCATTTCAAAATTCTTCTAATTCACAACTGAAGAGATCGATTTTTAACCAATTTTTGCCAATCAAGATTTAACTTCCTAACTGCCCAATAAGCTTTGTGTTCTAACTCCACCGGAAGATGACAAGCTTTTCCGAAAATCAAACAATATGGAGACATGCCAATTGGAGTCTTGTAAGCTGTCCTATATGACCAAAGGGCATCATTAAGCTTGAGAGCCCAATCTTTTCGGTTGGAGTTCACCGTCTTCTTAAGAATGTCCTTGATATCTCGATTTGATATTTCAGCTTGGCCATTTGACTGTTGGTAGTGGGGTAAAGCAATGTTTGTTGCAAAAGTGAGTACCTTCATCACTAATAATGGCCTTTGGAGTGCCGAATCTTGTGAAAATGTTTTTCTTAAGAATTCTGAGAACAACCTTGGCATCATTTGTTGGTGAAGCTATGGCTTCAACCTATTTTGATATGTGATCCACTGCCAAAAGAATATAGGATTGTCCACAAGATTTGGGAAATGGTCCCATGAAGTCGATACCCCACAAATCAAAGAGTTCTACCTCAAAAATGTTGGTTAAAGGAAGCTCATGACGTCGTGAGATATTACCCATTTTTTGACAACGGTCACATGTCTTAATGAAAGCATAGCAGTCTTTATGAAGTGTAGGCCAATAGAAACCAAATTGGAGAACTTTTGTTGCTGTTCTTGTTGGGCCAAAGTGACCTCCATATGGTGATGAATGATAATGCTCCAAAATTGCTTGGACTTCATCTTTCGGGATACATCTTCGAATTACTTGATCGGAGCCTCTCTTGAACAGTAAAGGCTCATCCCAGAGATAACTTTTTGCTTCAAATAGGAACTTTTTCTTTTGGGATGGATTTAAATTCAGAGGAATCAAACTTGTAGCTAAATAATTCACCACATCAGCAAACCATGGAAGCTTTTCACTGACTCTGAATAACTGCTCATCCGCGAAATTCTCTTGGATAGGTATTTGTGGCTTTGATTCCTCAAGTTCTAATCGAGATAAATAGTCAGCAACTACATTTTCTGTACCCTTTTTGTCTTTGATCTCCACATCAAACTCTTGCAAAAGCAACACCCATCGAATGAGTCGTGGCTTGGCATCTTT
>JAOSBO010000004.1:3078174-3088473 GCA_027563915.1 Erythroxylum rotundifolium
ACACTTTAGTAAGCAAAATTTATATGTCCAATTTAAATAGATTAAAAATGCCAAAACAAAAGATATATATATAATATATCCTAACACTTTGTATGTCCTGAGTTATTGCAATGCTCACATCGTTTTTGAGTACGATATGAGGTTCTAAAATTGCTAGGATCAACCTTGGTGGCAAGAGCTGTGGCTTCCATTATTGGAACCCGATTTCTAATTAAACCATGTTGTTTCTCCTCATGGATTACCATAGCATAAACCCTGCTAAGAGAAGGAAGAGTATCTGAATTCAATATTTGAGAACGTACCGTTTTAAAATCATCATTAAGTCCAATGAGAAACTGATGGACTTTCTCCTGCTCTCTTACTATGGCAAATTCTTTTCCACGCCACAACTACATCTAGGAAGTTTGTCAAACATCTAAAGTTCATCCCATAAGGCCTTAAATTTTGTATAGTAGGATACAACAGACTTATTATCTTGTTGAAGCAGGTAAATATTCTTTTTGAGTTGATGAACGCTTGCAAAAAACGTCCTTCTAGATCCAATCATAGTTCTCGTACTGTCTCCGCATATGCAACGCTGTCATGGAGATCTCGTGACAGTGCATCGAAGATCCATGAGATGACCATGGAATTACACTTCATCCAAAAGGAATAATCAGAAGACGTTGGATTCGGTTTGTCAAGTGTGCCATCTATAAATGGTATTTTGTTTTTGGCATGGAGGGCATTTTGCATAGCTCTTCTCCAAATAGAATAATTATCCCCATTCAGAACAAATGTTACAAACACGGTTCCGGGGTTGTCAGAAGGATGAAGGAAATAAGGAGAATCCATGTCAACAGAGGTCGGCATATTAGCATCCCTCCTTGTTGATTGTGATGAAGGTGTGTTGATGCTAATCTCTTCTGCCATGGTTCTACTCTGATACCATGTGAAGATATAAAAACAGAAGATATCGAAACTGATATGAAAGAAGCCAACTTACTGATATTTAATTCATGCTCCTTTAAATAGAGTACAAACAATCCTACCGTTTAGGCTATACAAGGTTAACAGAGGTATGTCAGGGATATGGAGTCGTTAGTCTATAAAATTTCTGATAAAGATTGATCAGTGATGGAGGAAAAGAAGGAGATAAATTTGGAATGTACAAAGGATAGATTTGGCAAGTGGATCAAGTATAATATATGTTAATAAAAAATGCTAGGAGAGCTGAGTTTCAGGTCTTGTACATGAATCATCACTTTGATTTTCTCCTTTAAAAAAGGGTATCGGAAAAGTTTCCATTTGAAGCATCAAGATGGCAATTTTGTATTGGTTTTGGATCAAGAGTGGTGACTACTAAGACAGTATTTGGAACCTAACAAGTATAGCCTTCTGGTTCCATGTTCCTTACTTATTTCAGCTAAGAAGCAGTATGCATAAGATAAAATATAAGCAGTATACATTTAGGTTGATTTGTGTGCATAAGATACGAATACTTCTTGATGAAAAAATACAATGCAGAATGTTAACTTTCCAACACTTCAATAAATATAAAAGACAAAACTATATTCTCAATATGAGCCCCATTCCATACAAACATAATTCTATTCCAAGACTTTCAGTTTGAACAAGATTACAATATCTTGAAGCTGTTTCTTCAACATAATTTGAGTCTATGTTGTTGCTTTTATCATAAAAAAATATGAATGTCTAAAATTATGCAAAGGAAAGTAAGAAACGTGCCACATCTTTTTGGAACATGACAATGAATGTTGGTCCATCATGGCGAGAGAAAAATATGATCCATAACTAAAAGCTCCCCAATCAACCTTGTTAAGTGTAGCAATATTGTCCACGTAATAGACAGATGGACCAGCTAGAAGGACGTTCACGAATTATGGGTTCTGAAATACCAAAAGCCACATTTAGGAAGGAGATATGAAGGTAGAATGTCATTATAGAACTGAAAAATGTCTGGCACAAGTCATAAATCATATGAAAATGCATCCAGTCTACTATGATTCATAAGAACACTGCAATGAGGTTGTTGAGGCAAGCTAATCACTTCAGAGATAATGAGAACAAAATGTTCGACATATGAAACAAAAATCAGCAACTACTTAATGGTGTAAGATTTTTGTTTTTTCGAAAGGTCAAATTCATTCACAACAATTATTAGAATTAGGATACTGATTTTACAAATTTGAATTCTCCAGAACTAGTAGTGCAAAATATTCAAAAGAAGAAAAGGTTAAACCATTTTCTCCGAGCAACATCTAACATGTCATTTAGAACAGCACGTCTGTAATTTTACGGTAAATCCATAGCTCATAATTTTAAAAATGTTTCAGTGATGGCTATTTGAACTGTATTAATTATCCCAACACAACAAAGATTAATCCAAGAATCAGTTCTCAAATCATACCTGCTACTCTTAGTTGCTTGTAAGGACATCACCCACAACGTAATTCACAAGCACACCAGAAGCACAAAATGATTGATGACTCCAAGTTCTATGTTTTTTTATTGTTAAAAATGCAGTTCTACATAGGAGTATGTATCTGCATTGTTTAAGAGACGATCTTGGCTTTTTTAATGGATGCCAATCGTTTCCTTGAAAGTTACCTATTCAAACATTGCTCCTCGTTCTCATTCAAATATATGATCAATACTTGTATCAAAGTACTGATGAAGTTTCTAATGCAAGAAGGTTATCTAGTCTTAAGGTTAGACTTTTTGAGCTAGAACCAAATAACAGTACATCCTAATGCACGCTTTAAACTAAACTGAAGTTACAATTTACCACTCAAAAAGAGAAAACTGTGACCCCTAGTGCTCAAAATCATCAAAATGATTCTAGAACATACTTGTGCCTTTCAATTAGTTGGCTTTTGCTCGATCACTCTGCCATTTTCTACAGGCTCTAAGTATGCACAAAGCTCTACATATTAACGACGGGGAAATGAACCAACAAACTCCAGGCAACATATAAGCAATGAATCCCAATTTATTTAACCCATGCTAAAATCATGCATCAAATTTGAAGAAGTTGGCTTTAAATTAAGATTTCTGATTCCAAATTAAGATGTTAAGATAAGTTTTTTTTGTAAATATCATCTAATAAAAATTTATATAATCTCTTTTATTGATAATAAACCTAAACCAAATTAAAATATATAGTTTACTAATTAATGAATACATAAATTCTTTTTTTTTAATATGCAATAACAATAACATTATTGAGTGAGAGTTTCACTAAAACGTGGGGTCCAGCAAAGTCTAATAATCCGTAGCCTGACCCTTATTTAATAGAGAGTTTCACTAAAATGTAGGGTCTAGCGAAATCTAGTAGTTCGTAGTCTAGCCCTTATTTATCAAAGAGTTTGTTTTCGATAAACCCACTAATAATACAAAATAATGATAATACAAAAATAAGGCCCTTATTTAAATCCTATTTTCTTGCATCTTTTTACTAGAATAAACTTTTCTATCTTTCTTGCATATTTTCTTATTTAAATGCTGTCTCATTTTAACAGATCCAAACCATCCAAATATCGTCTCTCTCAATTTTTCATTAATACCAAACTCCTTTAATTTGTTTCTTACTATTATATTATTGACCCTATTTCTTCTGGTAAGATTATACATCTATCGAAACATATTCATCTTTGCACCATTAGTTTATAAATTTTTATAGATATATTAAATATAAATAATTTAGATAGCAGTTATTCTCAATCTGATTCAATCTAAAATTAATTAATAAAGTTTGAGGAATATATAGAATTTTTAAAAAATAAAAAATCTAAAGCTAAAAAAAGCTATAATTATTCGAATAATGAATTGAAGTACTAGTGTCAATAAATTATTAAATCAACTTAAAAAGATACAATAGTTTACTTAGGAGGGTCGTCTGGTTGGCAATGCATTTCTGAAATGTTCCATTGGTTGTGAAGTGAGAGTCAAATTCCATCAAGTCTGGGCCATGTTAAGATAGAATGGAATCTTAGGATAGGATTGATGTTGTATCAATGTCACAATTAGAATTCCCAAAAGAAAAGAATGCTAAATAAATATGGACAAAAATAATCTACCAAATCCTTCTTACCTTACCTGAAAAAGAGTTGGCCCACATTACCTGCGTCCTCCAGGCTGTAGGTTAGCAAAGGAAAATGCTTGATGGGATCTTTGAATTAGGATGGGTCTTCTCAGGCCCAATCAAAAGGAAGTCTCATGTAGTATTTCCGCTGCGCTGATAATATAATAGTAGGTTGTTTAGATTATTACTTTTATTTTAGGTATTAAAAATTTTAAACTTAGATTTATTTGGTTAATCTTTACCAATACTTTAGCTAATTCTGTTATTCTTTTTCCTATATATTTACTCCTTCAACTCAATATAATTGTACCCATCAATACAACTGCCTCTTGCATTATCTTTATCTCTTCATTATTTAGCCTCACTCTTCTTTCTTCTTTTCGTTTTGTAGGTGCCATATATAGTGGTTTGCTAACAATTATTTACCTGTTCATCTTTGCTTAAGCCATCATTGCAAGAAATACAGGCATATAAAGGCTGATTGTTGGTGCACAGATCAGAAGATTAATTTTGCAGCAGAAAATGAAAAAGATAACAAGCCTTTTATGGCTCATATGGATACTATTCATAGACCAAGTGACGTGTGGTTTATAGATAGTAGTTGATCAAACCATATGACTTGCAACAATTCCTTGTTTCAGGAGCTTGATGAGACACAAAGGATAAATGTGCAACTTAGCAACAAAAAGGAGATGCAACTTGGAAGGAAAAGGCACATTAGGAGTTGATACAAGCCATGGTGAGCAAAAAATGTTGAATGATGTTCAATTTGTACTTAATCTAGGTTACAATTTATTGAGTGTCATCAATTCGACGATCATGCATATGTCATCAAAAATAAGAAATCAGGGAAAAAGGTATATCTTGGCATGTCCTCAAACAAGATGTTCCCATTGGATGTAACCAATATGGAGAATCTTGCACCTATTGCGAACGCAAAAGATGACTCGAAGATATGACATTTGAGATATGGACATCTCAATACTAAGGACTTGAAACTTTTAAACGATAAAGATATAATTCAAGTGCTACCCAAAATTAGCTCAATTGATTTATGTGAAGTGTGTATTTATGGGAAACAAACTAGGATTCCATTTCCGGTTGAAAAGGCATAGGGAGCTTGCAAATGTTTAGAATTAATTCATGCCGATTTGTGTGGACTAATGCAAACTAAATCTATGGGTGGAAGTGTGGACTAATGCAAATTAAAGCTATTTTTTGTTGTTTACAGATGACTATAGTCACATAAGTTGGGCTTATTTTCTAGAAAGGAAGTCAGAAAACTTTTATGAAATTCCAGACATTCAAGGCCATGGTGGAAAAGCAAAGTGGTCTTCATATTAAAATTCTTCGCATAAATAGAGGTGGAGAGTTTATGTCCAATGAATAATCTATTATGTGAAGAAAATGGCATCTATAGGTAGTTAACAACTCCTCCACTCCAAAACAACATGATGTTGCTGAGCGAAATAATAGAACTGTTGTGGAGATGGCGAGAAGCGTGTTACAAGAAAAAGGACTCTTAAACCAATTTTGGGTGGAAGCTATGGCAACATCCATCTATTTGTTGAATATTTCATCAATAAGGGCTGTCATGAACCAAACTCCATGTGAAGCATGCTGTAATCAAAGACCTTCTATAAGTCATTTAAGAGTTTTTGGATGTATTGCTTATGCTTGGGTGAATTCTTAAGCTCGTCAAAACCTTGATGAAAAATTTTGAAAGTACATTTTTATTGGTTATTGCACTTAATCCAAAGCATATAGATTGTATAACCATCTTAGTGGTAAGATTATAATTAGAAGGGCTGTTGTATTCGATGAAAATACAAGCTAGGATCAGGGTGAAAAACAAGTGCATCAAAAGATTCCTATGCCACTTGGAATCTCTCAAGAGGAAAGACTAGAGCCAAACTCCACAAGTCCACCCTCTAATTCTTCTACGGAGACAACAAGCTCATCAACTTCAACAACATCAAGTAGAAACTCTTCAGATGTGGAGGAAGAGTATCTAGATGAGCAAATTTCACTTAGAAGGTCAACAAGGGCCAGAAAGTCGAATCCCAAGTATATTAATGATATTTATTCATCTTTTGAATTAGCTCTTGTAGTTTCTGATCCCGTATACTATGAAGATAACAACTATCGAAAAGAATAAAACATGGGAGATGGTTGACTTACTAAAAGGAAAAAAATGCAATTGGTTTAAATTGGACAAAGTTTGTTGTAGATGGAAGCATACAAAAATATAAACCTTGCCTTGTGACAAAAGGATATGCATAATAATATGACATTGATTTTGAAGAAACTTTCTCTTTGGTAGCTCGGTTTGAAACCATAAGACTTGTTCTAGCATTGGCTACATGGATGCTATAACCTATCTACCAATTTGATGTCAAGCTTGCATTTCTTAATGGAGATTTACAAGAAGAGGTCTATGTGGCGCAGCCAAAAGGATTGCTAAAGAAGGGAAACGAAGGAAAGGTGTACAAGCTGAAGAAGGCATTATATGAATTGAAGCAAGCTCTACAAGCTTGGTATGGAAAGATCGATAGGTACTTCTAGAAAAAGGGATACATGAGAAGTGGGAACGAGCCAACCTTATATATGAAAAAGGGAGATAACAATGATTTCGTCGTTGTTTGTCTTTATGTTGATGTTATCATTTACACTAGTTCTTCTCCCTCTTATGGATCAATTTAAACCTCAAATGATTAATGAATTTGAGATGTTAGACATGGGTTTATTGCATTATTTCCTTGGTCTTGACGTTCATCCATGTGAAGATGGAATTTTTGTCTCACAAAGAAATCTGCTAAAGACCTTCTTAACAAATTTGGCATGCTTTATTACAAACATGCAATTACACCCGTCAGTGTTAATGAAAAATTATAGTTTCAAGATGGAGCAGAAATAGCAGATGCTAGAAGGTTAGAATCCTAGTTGAAGGCTTAATCTATTTAATGCATACGAGGCCCGATATTGCATTTTATGTTGGTTTTATTTCTAGATTCATGCAACAACGTTCAAAGGTTCATTATCGAGTAGCAAAGCGTGTATTGCGTTACCTTGGTGGAACTTTAGAGTATGGAATTTGGTACTCTAAAACTACCAATTTTAGATTGTGTGGAATCACGGAAACTGATTGGGTAAGTTCGTTGGATGATAGATGAAGTATTTCAGCAAATGTTTTCACTCTAGTATCTGGAGTGATCACTTGGAGTTCAAAGAAGCAAGCAACAATGGCATTATCAACTTCAGAAGTTGAGTATGTAGCAGCAACTTCAATAGCGTGTCAAGCTATTTGGTTAAGAAGAATGTTAACAGAACTTCAATTGAAACAAGAAGGACCAATATAGATATACTGCGATAGCAAATCGAGGATCTCCATGATAAAGAATCCAACATTTCATGGTGGAACAAAGCATAAATAGAGCTATGTCACCACTTCATTCATGATCTCATAGCAAAGAAGGAAATAACCTTAAGGCCCCATTTGGTTGGCGAGAAAGTAAAGTAAATTTGGAATATGAATCCTCAGAAAATGAATCTATAGAAAGTAAAGATATTCACATGTTTGGATATTTATAAGAATTCCAATAAGAAATTTGGGTGAATCCTTATTATAGTGTTTGGAATGCAATAGTATTTCATAGAATGTAATCTAAATTTGACTTGTGTTTCCATTTATATTCTTAAAGATCAAATAAAAATTGAAATCGTTAAATAAAGTTAATTTATAATACAAGTTATATTATTAAATGTCAATTTTTTCATTTCTAATATTTTAATCGTATAATACTGTTATATCAAAAATATAGTATTGAAAAATACTAAAAAACCTCAACCGAGTATAAAGATAAATCTTAAAATTCAAATCAAATATAAAATTTTTTCTAATATTGAAAATAAAAATACAAATAGTGCATCATTATAAAATTTATTATTCTTATTAAATTTATTATTCTTAATATTATTAATTTCTACTTATTATTAATTTATTATTACCAAATTTATTATTTTTATCAATTACATTTATTATTATTATTATAAAAGAGTTGTCGCATAGTTGAGAGAGGACGGGTTGAATTGGCTAGTGCATTTTTTAGATTAAATTCCTGAGGAAAGTAATCTAAATACCAAGGGGGGGTGAGATTTAGAATCCAAGGAAAGTACTACTACTTTCCCTAGATTGGGACATTTTTTACTTTCCTAATTACTTTAAAAAAATGAATCAAACATAATAATGTAAATTTTGGGAAAAAGATTACTTTCCCGAGCATTAATCAATGCCAACCAAATAAGGCCTAGAAGTATTATAGCACAAACAAGCAGCTAGCGAGCGTCCCATGAAGGCTTTATCAAAGTAGAAATTTTGCTATCTTGAAACCCTACTTAGCATTTGTGACTTTGAATTAAAGGGGCATATTGAAGAATAATTCAAAGATAAGATTAGTATGAGTTATCCAAATTTGTTAAGGTTGTTTAGATTATTTCCTTTATCTTAGGTATTTAAAATTTTAAACTTTGGATATGTTTCGTTAATCTTTACTAATATTTTAGCTTTGTTAGTTATTCTATTGCCTATATATTTAGGCCTTCAACTTAATGTAATTGCACCCAATCAATACAATTACCTCTTGCATTGTCTCTTTTCTCTGTTGGTTAGTCAACAATAATATCAATAGTGCTGAAAACACAAAATTCTTATAACAAAGTAAGTTGAAACAAAGAAGCAAAGTGAAATTAGAAATGATAATAAGACGAGTTGAATGTAAGGTGAATTTTAGACTGGTTTGCCACGTCGCTTATAATGATTCTAACTTAATTTTTTTTAATTACATTAAAATAATATTATCTTAATTTTAAAATTGTATCTTACAAATTTTAAAAGAAGAGAAAGATCAAATAGAGAAGTTGAAAGAACTTTTATTTAAATTAAATTTTAAGGCAGAACTTTAAAATTAAATTATACTTTTTATAAAAAATTACTTAAAATTTTAAATTAATATACTTAAAAATATTTAATTTATGTCAAAAATTTTAATGTAGATGATTGAAAATAATAATAAAAAGAAAAGAGCAAGCTAATGAATTAATTATTATTGAATAAAAAACATATTAATACAAATTTTAAGATTCAAATTATACATTACATTAAATTTTTTAATTTTTATTTGATCATTATGTTTAATTTTTGCTATGTTTCTTATTCTTACTTTAAGTATATTATAGAATTACAAAAGATGCATGAATTATAAAATTTTGATCATAATCAATTTCTTTCAAACATATCGAAAACAAAGAAGATGTTGTAAGTAATAGCAATTGAATTCATTTAGTTTTCGGTCATTAATTTTTCATTTTTACCAAGATAGATTTACGTGTGAATGGTTTAGTACTCTCATCCCTTAACTAGAGAACTTGAGCTCAAGCCTTAGGAATGGAAAAATTTATTTAGCTAGTATTTTACCTCTTACGGGCTGACCCGATATGAGCAATGATTAGTGTAAATGTAGATGGCTTAAAAGTGTCTTTCTACAATTAAGATCTTTTTAGAACGTCTCGTGGGATAAAAAAAAATTCTTAAATCACCCGCTTAATCAAAGGATTAGACATGTGAGTTAATATCGTAACCAAGGCCTCATTTGGATGTTGTTGATTAATCAAAAAAATATCTGATTAATTCAAATTAATTGATTGATTTTATTAACAAGTTATTTAAATTATTTTATTATAAGCTAATTAGATTGACTGATTCAACCTGACCAGTTGATTTAAAAAAAACTCACTTATCGGAGAGTTTTAAGGTAATCAGCTGATTGTTTTATTTTAATGTCGATTTTACCGTCTTCTTTTCTGAGTCTTCTTCCTTTCTTGGCCCTTCTCTCTGTTCGTGTCCACTCCTTAAACAGGTGTTACTGAGTTTTTTATTTTAATGTCGATTTTATCCTCTTCTTTTCTAAGTCTTCTTCCTTTCTTGGTCCTTCTCTCTGTTCGTGTCCACTCCTTAAACAGGTGTTACTGATTTTTTTATTTTAATGTCGATTTTACCCTCTTCTTTTCTAAGTCTTCTTCCTTTCTTGGCCCTTCTCTCTGTTCGTGTCCACTCCTTAAACAGGTGTTACTGATACCTGAGGAAAGCATCGAATACAAGCAGAGGTCAAACGGCTCGAGCAAGAAGATAGATTCTTAGAGGTCAGTTCTTGTCTCTT
>JAOSBO010000004.1:3315728-3328436 GCA_027563915.1 Erythroxylum rotundifolium
ATTCAAGATGGAGTCATAAAGGTGATTAAAGGAGAACTTGTAGTCATGAAGGCGAAAAGGATAGCTGCAAACTTATACAAGCTTATGAGAGAGATGAATATGGAAGCAAATGCATCAATTGCATCTATTAGTTCTGCAAAAAATGCGAAAAAATTGTGGCACCGTAAACTTGGCCACATGTTAGAACAAGGATTGAAGATTCTTGCTGAGCAGAAACTATTCTCTGGTCTTACGAAGGTATCATTGCCCTTCTGTGAGCACTGCGTTACAACTAAGCAGCATAGACTGAAATTTAATACATCAAATTTTAGAATTAAAGATATTCAGAATTGATTCACTCTGATGTATGGCAAGCACTGGTTATGTCTCTGGGTAGAGTAAGGTACTTTATGACCTTTATTGATGATTACTACAGAAGATGTTGGGTGTATCCTATCAAGATAAGGGGAGATGTATTTCCAACCTTTACAACATTTAAAGCACAAATTGAGTTAGAGACGGGGAAGAAAATAAAGTGCCTCATGCTTGATAATAGTGGAGAGAATATACCGATGATGAGTTCATTGATTTTTGTAATCGAGAAGGCATCAAACGTCAATTCACGATGCCTCAGACTCCTCAACAAAATGGAGTGGCAAAGCGAATGAACAAAACTCTGATTGAAAGAATTAGAGTCATGTTGAGAACTGCAAGTATGACAAAGTCTTTCTGCTCAGAAAAAACTGCTGCTCTGTGATTAATCGTTCACCAACAAGATCGATTAATCTAAAGGCATCAATGAAGACGTAGACTGGTAAACCAACAGACTATCCTTAGTTACACACATTTGGAATTTCTGTATTCGTAATGTATAATACCCAAGATATCACAAAACTAGATCTAAAATCTAGAAAATGTAGATTTATGATGTATGTTGATAGAATCAAGGGGTATCGACTTTGTGATCCCACTGCCCATAAGCTCATCATTAGTAAAGATGTCATATTTACAGAAGATAAACTGCAAGAGAAAGATCAAAATAGCACACCTGAAGAAAATTCTAAAGTTGTAACAATTTAAGAAGAAAGGAATACTGAACAGAAAGATTATACTGAAGCTATATCAAATCACGAGGAGCAAGAATCGGTTGAATTTGAAAATCCAGAAGTTCTACAGTTAACCCATGGAAGGAGACTCCCAACCTGGCAGTCTAATTATATTACAAAGGGCAATGTTGCATACTATCTCCTAATAGAAGATAAAGAACCATCAACATTCCAAGAAGCAACAAATAGTTTAGATGCATCATTTTGGATGGCAGCAATGCAAGAAGAAATAGAAGCTCTTTATAAGAATAAGAAACGGAAGCTTGTGCCATTACCACAAGGGAGAAAGTACATTGGCAACAAATAGGTGTACAAGATCAAACATAACAGTGATGATCAAGTAGAGTGATATCGAGCAAGGTTGGTGGTAAAAGAATATGCTCAAAAAGAAGGTATCGACTTTAATGAAATTTTTTCACCTGTAGTTCGTCTCAATACAATTCAGATTGTCCTAGCTATGTGTGCTACATTTGATTTACATTTAGAGTAGTTAGATATAAAGACTTTGTTTCTTCATGGAGATTTTGAAGAAGAAATTTACATGTATCAATCAGAAGGTTTTGAAGAACTAGGGAAAGAGAACTTGGTTGGCGGATCGAACAAGTCTTTGTACGGTTTAAAATAGATGCCAAGATGTTGGTACAAAAGATTTGATTCCTTCATAATGAGTCATGGATTCAACAGATTTAATGCAGACACTTGTGCATATTTCAAGAAGTTTGGTAATAATGATTTCATTGTAATATTGTTGTACGTTGATGACATATTGGTTACAAGCCCCAACAAAAAATTGTATTCAAGATTTGAAGGCTCAATTAGCTGGGAGTTTAAAATGACAGATTTAGCGTCAGCAAACAAGATTCCAAGGATGCAAATTTATCGAGAACAATAATAAAAAGATTTGGTTTTCTCAAAAGAATTACTTGAAGAAAATCTTGTAACACTTTAATATGTAAGATTGAGGATTGGGTGTCTAAACTACAGATAGTTGTAGCATTATCTACAATAGAAGTTGAGTATATAATTGCAACACAAGCAAGCTTGCAAGTAATCGATCTGGATAAAAAGGTTTTTGGCAGAGCTTGGGCATCAACAAGAAAAAATCCCTTTGTATTGTAATAGTCAAAGTGCCATGCATATTGTAAAGAATCTAGCTTTTCATTCAAAAACTAAACATATATGATTTCAATATCATTTTGTTTTGTGAAGTGGTGGAAGATGGAAGTGTAGACATGTAGAAAATTCACACAAAAGAGAACCTAGCAAATGCACTAATAGAGCCAATCAACACTAATAAATTCATATGGTGTAGATACTCGTATGATTTGGTAGAAACGTAGACAACAGAGAAATGACAAGATAGAAATAACGATATGGAAATTGATTAGTTCTCAATCAAATTTTCAAGTGGGAAATTGTTGGCTTAAATCTTATATGGGTAAAGAGAAAATATAACAACCTCCGTTAAGTTT
This sequence comes from Erythroxylum rotundifolium, assembly GCA_027563915.1. Taxonomy (NCBI): domain Eukaryota; kingdom Viridiplantae; phylum Streptophyta; class Magnoliopsida; order Malpighiales; family Erythroxylaceae; genus Erythroxylum; species Erythroxylum rotundifolium. Next base: position 3,318,286 of record JAOSBO010000004.1, read on the forward strand.
ATATAAGGAGGTATATGTTAAGGTTTTAAATATCTCAATATCTCTTTCCCATAATTTTGTGTATTATTTATTGGTATGGATTATAAGATTTTCCTCATGTAATCTTTGCTTTCTACGGTGGAAAAATTTTCTATGCTTACCAATGATTTTTCCACATATTAGTTACGGAATTTTTCAAGTTAAATTTTGTATGTCTTTTTTTTATTTCAATTTCTTTTATTCGTATGTTTGCTATATCCGAGTGTAGTCCATCTCGTCATTAACTACAACCATTTGAATCGATTGCTTAAAATTGAATTTAACCTTAAACTCGATTAAGTAAATACCTGAATTGTTGATTTGAGTGGGACGAGCCAAACAGTTGCTTTTTGGTAGGAAGCAGCAGATGAAACTGAAACGAGGCGGAAACAAGAACTTCCAAAATTGCGGAGTCAGTCCAACGCAGGACCGTTGTCAAACCAGACCACACCTCCGCACCTTTAACAAGATAATGCCACGTGTTGGGTGAGTATGGTTTCAGCCACGCAACTGTAGTAACTTTTACCAGTTTTTTCGAGAGAATTATACAAAGCTGAATAATTACAGGGCATCAAACGACTTCCGGTCGTTTCAGCTCTTTCACATTTAACTTCTCGGGGTTTCCCATGTTGTTGGGATGGGATTCCAGGTGCACTGGGATCCAACATTGGCTGAATTTGAGAAATTGGAGAAACTAGCAATTGTGGGACGAGTTTCTCCTTTCCAAATCAAAATTCTTCCTTCATCCCTTGATCCTGTCAAATCCGGAAACTGGATTTCTTGTTAATCACACATTCTGTTTCGCTTTTGCCCTTTTGCAGATTCCCTAAACTGAGTTCCAAAAATGGAGCAATTTAGGCAGATCGGAGAGGCATTAGGAAGTTTGAAGGCGTTGATGGTGTTCCGGGAGAACATCCTCATCAATCAACGACAATGTTGCTTGTTGCTGGATATTTTCAGTTTTGCGTACGAGGTAATAGCAGAAGAAATGAAACAGAACCTGAATTTTGAAGAGAAGCAGTTAAAATGGAGAATTCTTGAGCAACCATTAAGAGAGATATGCAGGATTTTCAAGGAAGGGGAAGCCTACATCAAACAATGCCTTGAAACTAAGGACTGTTGGGCTAAGGCGATTTCTCTTTACCAAAACTCAGATTGCGTCGAGTTTTACATCCACAATCTGGTTACTTGCATGCCAATCGTCATTGAAGCAATCGAGATTGCTGGAGAATTTTCTGGTTGTGATCAAGATGAGTCCCAAAAGAAGAGACTTGCATTCGCATACAGGTATCAGAAGCTATGGAAGGACACACAACTCTTTCAATGGAAGTTCGGGAAGCAGTATCTCATTACTCAGGATTTCTGCAATCGGTTTGACATGGTCGGTAAAGAAGATAGGTACATTCTACTGAACAGAATCAGTAAAAAGAAGGTCTCCACGAAACAAGATCGCCAACTTATCGATCTTGTTTTGAAAAACCTGGCAGAAAAATCGGAGTCCAAGCTCATGCCATGTTCAATCCTGGTGAGTTCAAAAGAGTACCAAGTAAGGCGACGCCTAGGGAGCGGAAGTCAATTCAAGGAGATTCTATGGCTAGGTGATAGTTTTGCAATGAGACATTTTTTTGGGCAGATCCAACCTCTGATTCCTGAGATATCTTCGCTCTTATCTCTTTCACACCCAAACATAATGCACTTCCTATGTGGCTTCACAGATGAGGAGAAGAAAGAATGCTTTCTTGTCATGGAGCTAATGAGTAGGGACATGGCAAGTTACATCAAAGAAGTCTGTGGTCCTAGAAAGAGAATTCCATTTACGCTTCCTGTTGCAGTTGATCTCATGCTTCAAATTGCCAGAGGAATGGAGTATCTACATTCCAAGAAAATCTATCATGGTAGTCTAAACCCTTCAAACATTCTTGTCAAACCTCGAGGTACGAGTGCAGATGGATATCTACATGCCAAGGTTTCAGGTTTCGGATTATCTACAGTCAAGAACATTAGCTCGAGAAGCACTTCAAATCAAAATGGAGCGCTCTCGTTCATCTGGCATGCACCAGAAGTCTTGGAAGAGCAGGAACAGGTGGGGGCAACTGCCGGAAGTTGCAAGTACACAGAAAAATCTGATGTATACAGCTTTGGCATGATTTGCTTTGAACTTCTGACTGGAAAAGTCCCATTTGAGGATAGCCATCTTCAGGGTGACACGATGAGTCGAAACATTCGTGCAGGGGAGAGGCCACTCTTCCCATTTGGTTCACCGAAGTATATTACTAGCTTGACGAAAAGATGTTGGCAAACTGACCCTAATCAAAGGCCAAGCTTCTCATCAATCTGTAGAATGCTTCGTTACACAAAACGCTTCCTTCTGATGAACCCTGATTATAATAGAGAGCCTGACCCGCCAATGCCAGAGGTAGACTACAGTGAGATGGAGGCAGATTTTTTACGCAAATGCCCTAGTTGGGACACTGCAGCTGATTCATCATCATCATCAGTATCACAAATTCCTTTCCAAATGTTTGCATACAGATTTTACGAGAAAGAGAAGAAGAGATCAACTCAAAAAGAAACTTCAGAGTCAGGAAGTGATAAGACTTCCATAAGTGGAGATGAAAACGTTATTGCCATAGATGATCCATCTCCATCTCCGACTGAAAGGAAGTTCACTACTTCACCTGACGCGTTGCAACGAAAACCTTCACTTTCAAAGAGATCACCAGATATTCAAACGGGTAAACAACCAGGTAAGAGTTGACTTGTGATTTTGTCCTGATCTTGGTATTCGAAAATGTTTGCTCTTCCATGTTGACATCATCTGAGTTTTGGTTATCCAGGGACTCCAAAAGGACGGTCGAGACCTCCACAACTAACATCCGCACGCAGTTTGAGAACGAATTCCGAGAGTCGTTTACCGATGATGAGTCCAAGAAACATGAGCCCCAGATTGAGGAGAACGTCTTCAGGTCATGCGTCCGATTCTGACCTTGCATAGTCAACATGCTTGTTGGGTTTCTTAATTACAAAGTGTCTGTCTCTCCTCTAAGTGACAAAGTACAGTATAGATGAGCGTGAATGGGAAAAGAAAAGAAGACATTTTCTTGCACGAGCTGAAGCGACAGGGAAAGGAAACTGGTGTTGCGTGGGACTTTCTTATGTACTCCATTGAATAAACAATTGCAAACAGTCGGGAAATTCAGCAATCGGAAACAGAATGTTGTCAAAGTAACATTTTTCAAGCCACGATCTTTTATTATTGGGGTTATTAAGAACAAACGGCCAAAAATATTACTAAACTCTCTAGTTGAGGTCTCGGTGCCTTATCCAACTTGGAATCTAATGACATAGGTGCAGCAGTCAAATATCAAAATAGAGCATATGAGCACTTTAGTGCACTAACAACTAATTAATTAATTAGTAATATTTTTATTTGATAGAAATTTTTTATTAATTATGTGGCTAACATAATAAACATAATTTTGTACAAATCACGATTAATTAGATGTCAAATTTTATTCGTGTCATTGTACTTGTGATCATGAGCTTCCTATAATGGGTAGGTTTGGTTCATATTTATAATACACAGAAGGCCCTACTATTAGCCAATCTTAAATACAACCGCCCCATTGAAAATTATATATGTACATTTTTAGAGTTTGGAATAACAGTAGTTAATCATTTGCATCTCTGTCGCTCCGCTTTGCTTTCAGTTCCAAGTATTTATCTATCTAATTATTAAATCTAGCATGTTGCACTCATAGAGTTAGTTTAATTATATTGATTAATTTTGATATTAATCAATTATTTCGTTCAATTATTCGCCCATATTAGTATTATTTTATTGTTTTCCTACTTCTTCTTATTATTATTGTTATTTTTTATTTTTATAATTATTATCATGATTTCATATTTATTATTATTTTCCGACTTATTATTATTATTACTATAGGTCATTCGAAATCGACATATATATTAATTAAGAGTAAGATTGCATATTATTTAACCGTGACACATCTTACGTATTAGCATGACTTACTGGGTCATTATTATTATCGATTAATAATGAAAATATTTAAAAAATTAGAAGATACAAATATTCACAAGCACAATATTTAAATATTTTTATCTTTAACTACCGTCACTCTGCGGTACCCAACACTGTCTATTTTGAAACGTAGCGTTTTAAGTAACCGAAATTTGACCAAATAGGGTTAGGTAAGAGACAGTAGTCAGCGAAGTTCACGCAGGGACCGTATGTGGAATATTTCCTGAAACGAGAAAGTTAATTTCACAACAGCTCTTCACCTACGACGTGTCGTGTCCTCGTATCACTAACGCTAGATATTTCCAAGCCACAGTTTGGGCTAGCGTACGGACCAAGTTTAGCTTTTTCTTTCTCCCGATGTTTTTCAAGGCGCCAAAATAGACACCTGAAAGAAATCGTAACTAGCACGGTTGAATGCCGAGTTTTAATTGGATAAACGAAGGCTATTTGTTTCTGTACAGTTAATTCAGTTTTTGCTCCTCCTCGATTTCATAAGTTTAAAGCTGAAGTTGGTGGAAGGCAAAAACAAGAACAAGAATACCGGACCCCTGTTTGGGGTAGTGAAGATGACGGAAGTTGCTAAAGAAGAGACAACGTACCAAGAGATTGATCAGTTCCAGGAAGATGGGGCATCATCGGACTCGGAGGAGCAGAACTCAAGTTTTCTCCCCAACCTGAATCTCCTTATTATCGTACTTTCCATGTGCTCTTTTTCATCAGAAGATGGTGAAGACCATGGGGAGAAGAACGAAACTACGCGTATCGAAAATCACGAAGCGAAGGACTGTGTTACGAGATCATTACGCAACAGGAGGCGAGAGCTGCACAACGTTAACCTCTTAGGTGGACAAGCACGGAGCCTTAAACCCATGAATAAGGATTGCAGGTTCTGTTCTTCAACTTCTTTGTTCTAACATGTTTTCAGACAGTAAGTGTTCGATTATGTTTCTTGTTCTTATGCTTCTGTTTCAAATCTCAGGCATGGCAGAAGAATGTAAGGAGGATGACGGTATGCAAATAGATATACTGTATCGTTTTGGCAATACTCGATGTACATAAGAATGCCCGTACAAGTTAACTATAAGTTATATGAGAGCGGCAATGTAAATATTAATTTATTTTGTCACTGGTACAACGGGCTACGATATGACCCCGTTTTGCAAAAGCCGACACGATTATTCACATCCAGAATACAAAGGCACCAATTATCCCCACGAGGCGCTGAGTATATTTCACATTTCCGAAGTTGTTGCTACAACAACCTTATTGACACAACATACAAATGAGAAACTGAAAACTACAGGATGTTCTCAAGGAATAAAAGTTGTCTCTGGTCCACTCATAAGTAGACAATAATAGGTAGAAATGATTTATCCTAATTTACCTTCTCGTCTATTCCCCTGCTCCAACAAATGAAAAGAGCAAGAACCCTCATGATTCAATCTGATATTCTGATCTCAACTCCTAAAATGTCTTTCACTATTTCATATGTCACAAAGGCGATGGCTATGGACGGGACTACCTGAAAAATTAAGCAAAGGAATTAGACTGTCGTATTCATAAAGAGGACGAAACATTGTGGTCGATATTTTTGCAGGTAAAGAGTAGAAGTTATGTATCACCACTTGACGAGAGGAAAACAATTGCAAATTGGAAACATCTTTGTTTTTGATAAAAGGCGGCTAAAACATTTGACACAGGACGGAGAGTTGTTTATCAGTAAATCAGAGGAAAAATGACTAACCTTCACAGAATTGGGTACCAGACCCTTGTACAATGCTCCAAACCCCTCATGTCGAACAGTTTGCCTGAATGCATCAACCATGCCAGTATACTCAAGTGAGGCCCTGCTCCTTCCATCACCTCTAACAATGGAAGCCGCCTCCTTCCATCCAACCATCTGCATTCGTCGACGAATAACATCAAGAGGATATGCAACAGTTTGACCGACAGTTCCGGCAGCAGCTCCACAAGCAAGCTTTGTCATCACACTCAATTCAGAATTTTCAGCTAATCCAAAGGAATTAGATTTAACCAACCAATCCTTCAAAGATTCATAGACAGCAAAATTGAGGCCCACATATGGGATCTGTAACAAGGAACAAAATCACAGGATCAGAAACAGCAGAAGAAATAGAAATCACCTCGAATACAGGATCATTTAGACAGTGATAGCCAAAAGCCATATGTTAAGATGGTGCACCCTCCTCAATTTCACAGTAACTTGAGACCAAGAGAAGTGATGAAAATATCTAAAGCTAATATTTACAAGATTATGCCTACAAGCAACAGAGTGTTGAATTGATAAAACAAGAGAGCTTATTGATGTAAAAGCAAGCATGGATTGACATAGATGTAAATCTTAGAATAAACATTAACTAGTAAAATCTTTATGTTCAATGAAGCATATAGAAAGATTTACGTACAACTCCAATCACAGAAGGAAGCCATCCCTTATAAAGAGCCCGTGGGCCTTCCTCCCGAAGTACAGTTGACAATGCATGAACCATTCCTCTGTATTGATAAGGTGATTTCTCAGTCTGCAAACAGAGGAAAGGGAAGAAGTAAATTCCATTTACAAACATAGGTTCAAAAACGGGAGACAATCACAGAGAAAAAGAAAGATTAAAGAAATATCATTTTTTTTTTACATTTTTAATCAAATCAGGCTAAAATGTTTCAGCGAACTAATTAGACCTCTCTTCAAATAAAGGATATTTAATGACATACCTGAACCGTTATCCTGCCTCGTACCATGTCCATGGGATAAGTTGCAGACATGGCAATAATGCCTGCACATGCTCCAGCTCCAAGGCGTAGAAGAGGAGTGAGTTCTGCATCTTCTGTTGGAAATAATAAGAAAAAAAAAACTCAGATAATAATGATTTCGCTATCCATCCATCACTGCGCATATCCAGAAAATGAACAAAGATGGGTTGAAATTGAGAATACAGCATTCATATTGGTTAGTAAAAACTGACAGCAGATAAAAGAATCATATGGATAGCTTGCCAAAGCCTAAAATCAACACAAATAATAAAAGATAGGACGCACCGTTGCCTGTTTGTTGTTGATATAAATATAATATTCCCCTGCAATAAGAATCGAGAGGAGCACTCAGTAGTAAGAAATATTTACTAGAATGAATCTTTTATGTTTTAAACTGGATATAAAATGCTAATGCATATATCCTCTTATTCTGCTGCAGCAATTCCTGCTAATTGCGTCACCCTAGTTTTACTATGAGTTTTACTCTGTTAAGTTAATCATTATGACTTGATTCAGTCATAATATTCACCCTTTCATGTTGCTTCCCAATAGAACTTGAGCCTTAAAACCACCCAGTAGCTTGCCATTCCATTAAATCTTTTAAAAGTAATAAAATCGGGAAATTCGTAAAGGAATCATACTTGGAAGCTTGCTCATAGCTGAAGAACTTAACTGCTGAGTTAGGGACAATTCGAGCACAGTTAGTTCCATTGCCTTTGAACAGTCCACGAAAACCCTCAGTTCTCCATATATATTTCAACCCTTGAACTGTTCCATTGTACTTTATGCTGTGGGGATTTTGGACCTGCAGACCGCCGAAGTTAATATATGAATGGGGGACATAAATATGCAACTGAGCATCATGCATATTTGGACAGGTTAGTGCCGATGACAATGCAGAATCTTACATAGAGTGTTTAGCAACACATAATCTAACCTGCAACAATATTTTCAGCCTTTCCAATGGCGCAACAGCTGTCCGGGATCTGAATAAAAAAGAAACTATATCAGTCAAATAAATTTCAGTTCACACAGCATAAGAAGCAGAAGTTGAAAACCAGTTGCACAAATATTTAACACCAACTACCCACACTAAGTATTGATCTATTGTTCTACAGTTTGCAAAAAGCAAGTTTAGTCTAGTTGCAAAATTCGGGATCATGGATGAATCCTAACCAACCACTTCTGGCTCCACTCACTTCAAGAATCAAGTTTGGTCCATGCAAAGAAACTAAAATTGAACTATCATTTCAAACAAACATGAGCAACTTAAAAAGCACGAGGCATCACACATGATACATAGTGTTGCATTTAGAAGCAACGTTGCAGCCTTAAAAACTTGATCCAACCACTGACTTCCTTCTCTCAATTTACTGGAGTTAAATGGATATTGTACATCGATCTTTGACTCTTTCATTCAGCTTTCAGAATATCTCGACAATGATAAGCAGAATATCAGGAGATATGATTCACATCTTCTATTATACTTTCAAACAACAGTCTGAAAACGAATTGGTGTATCTACTACCGTCTAATCATTCTTCCAGACATTCAGAACTTCTTGTTTATGTTTTTGTGCTCTATATACATGATTGGTGTATCTAATGCCTAATCATTTTCAGTTCTTGATAGATAAATTGAGGACAAAGCAGAACCTCTGCTACAATTCTGTATCCAAATTATATGATCCTATCACCAATGCTCTGGGATATCCTCCACAGACAGAAATGCAACATTAATTTAATAGGTTCGAATTTTCAAGTTGATTGAGCCTATACATCACCAAAAGCCATCACATTTCATTTTTAAAAATAAACATAAGATAAGCTCAAAAAAATATGCACGAACACAACATCAAAATTTGAAGCTCCAACCTACTTCAAAATTTGTAATCTAATTAAAAATACAGTCAAGAACTAACATTCATTAGCCAAGACACTATAATAATTCAAACAACTAAGAAAAATGAAAACTCACACTCCGCCAGCGACACCTCCGGCAACAAGAGACTTGCAAATACTTAGAACAGCATAGCTAGGGGCTTTAACTCCTTCTCTAGCGAGTTTAGCCTCCTCTGCCAAACTAACGATCGTAGTAACCGCCGATTCGCTCCTCTTCACATCCTCCGAAGCCATCAACAACAAATCCCTCGATTTCACCAAAAAGAGATAAAAAGAATCAAAAGCAAGAGAAGATCTTGGCTCTTCCGGCGATAGATATGAGATATGGGATCTGTCGCACTTTATCGTAGGGCGAACCTCGGCATTTCCCCTGCGCGTTCGGTATGTTCCAGTGGTGATACTTGGCGGCTTTGGAGAGAAGCGAAGCGAAACGAAAGTGAGGTTTCAACCTTGCAAAGCGTTTTTTAGTGTCCTGGAGCGTGGTAGGGTGAGTTTCAGGAGTATCGGACGCGCGCGTGGGTGTGGTTAGTTGGGACTTTTTGAGTGGACACTCTACGTATCAGCTGTTTTTTCTTGTGACTCGTGTTTTTTCTCTCTATTTTTCCATTTTGAAAAAAATCGTGACGTACTTGCTCGTGTGGATAAAAGGTGGCAACTCGCCATTTTTTGGTGCCCACGTGGGAACGACGGCTGATGCGTAGGAATTAGTTGCGATCGAATGGGATAAACGAACTTTACGTTTTATCATTTTGTGGATAATTGAATTAGTAATGACTTTCCCGGATAATTCCCGATATCATCCCGTAAGATTTAACTATCGTGAAATACTTGATTAACATGATTTATAAGTTGTCGTGTTAATTTGAAGATTTATTTAATATCTATAAAATAATAATAATTACAGATTTTCCTGTTCAACTTATTTCGATAACTTAGTCGTAATAATGATTATTTTTGTATATTTTGTTGAACTAATAACTTATTCTTAAGGTGAATTTATACACATTCAAGTATGTTTTTTAATTATTTAACTATAATAAGGAAAAGTGGATTTGTTTATAAGAATACGGGCATTATATTTTAGTATTTTTAAAATATTTTTATAAAAATATTTAATTTAGATATTTAATTTTACAAAAATTAAATTTTAATTTTAATAAAATATAGAACAAATCTATTTGTAAATCTTACCTGTGTAGCAGTGTTGACGCTGGTAGGAAGAGTCTTGTGGGTCGGTAAACTAAAGGTGGTCTTGGTTCTAATAAAGTGTCTGCTTGGAGTAAAGGTGCAATGATGCGACATTCAGCTCAGCTATGTTCAAATTCTACCTCAATTTAGTATAAATGGGTTGATACAAATATTTCTAAACATCACTCTATTTGGTTTGTTAATGGTAAAACTGGTGATGTGTGGTACGT